>JAGFBZ010001876.1:0-33930 GCA_018398805.1 Hirundichthys speculiger
GGACTAGACCGGGACTGGGGCGAGACTGGGACTGGGACTGAGATTAGAACTTGGCCTGGGACTGGGACTTGGACTGGGACTGGACCGGGACTGGGACCGGGACTGGGACTGGGGCGGGACCGGGACTGGGACTGAGACTAGAATTGGGCCTGGGACTTGGACTGAGACTGGGACTGGGACTGGGACTGGACTGAGATTGGGACTGGGACCGGGACTGAGACTGGAGCAGGACTGGAACTGAACTGGGACTGGGATTGGATCGGGACTGGGACTGAGACTGCAACTGGACCTGGGACTTGGACTGAGACTAGGAATGATCCTCACAGTAACACTGACTCATCACAGCAGAACCTTGACTTGGTTTCTTCTACTAAAGCTTCTGTTTGTTCCAGGGTGGTGATGCTTCTGGTCCAGTTAAAAGTCCAGCAGCAGCTGGAGCTAACTGGATCTGTGTTCTGGTTCTGACAGCTACAGTCAGACTCTACAGGTGTGGTTCTGAACCCTCCTCCACTCTGGACACCAGTATGAAATGGAACAAGCTGGTTCCAGTGATGGACATGAGGATGAGGAAAATGCCTCCAGAACCAGACTGATGGTGCAGATCCAGACGGGCTCTGAGAGCTCCCAGATCTGTTTGTGTTCATGTTAATCATGTGAAGTCCTCATTGTGAAGTGGAGCTGTTCTCATGGTAATGAGATGCTAATCACACTGACCCAGTCTGACCTCTGCTCCTGCAGCTGACAGACCCTGGTGAACAAAACAAACACACCCACCAGCTACAGCTCACAACCACAACCAGAACCTGGACCTCAGGAGGTTCTGGTCTGAGTTTGAGGTGCGGCAGAAATAAAAACACCAGAAGATGAGCCCTCTGGATCTAGACCTGGAGAACGGGGTGGAGGAGGAGGAGCCACAGCAGTGACCTGAACTTAACAGTGACTCTCAAACATGATGAAGAGCTGACAGATGGACTCAGACACGTGTTTAAACACTCATGGTGAGGTCAAGTTCAGCTGACAGACCGAGAAGTTCACACCAGCCCATCCTCACAGCTTCTGCTCCTGGAAATCTCTTTATAACAATTATGGACTGACACAGGAAAGACCCTCATCAGGTCCAGATTCATGGACTGACACAGGAGAGAAGCTCATCAGGTCCAGATTCAGGTCCAGATTCAGGTCCAGATTCATGGACCGACACAGGAAAGAAGCTCATCAGGTCCAGATTCAGGTCCGGATTCATGGACTGACACAGGAGAGAAGCTCATCAGGTCCAGATTCAGGTCCAGATTAATTGACCGACACAGGAAAGAAGCTCATCAGGTCCAGATTCAGGTCCAGATTCATGGACCGACACAGGAGAGAAGCTCATCAGGTCCAGATTCAGGTCCAGATTCATGGACCGACACAGGAGAAGAATCAGGTCCAGATTCAGGTCCGATTCATGGACCGACACAGGAAAGAAGCTCATCAGGTCCAGATTCAGGTCCGGATTCATGGACCGACACAGGAAAGAAGCTCATCAGGTCCAGATTCAGGTCCAGATTAATTGACCGACACAGGAAAGAAGCTCATCAGGTCCAGATTCAGGTCCAGATTCATGGACCGACACAGGAAAGAAGCTCATCAGGTCCAGAATCAGGTCCGGATTCATGGACCGACACAGGAAAGAAGCTCATCAGGTCCAGATTCAGGTCCGGATTCATGGACCGACACAGGAAAGAAGCTCATCAGGTCCAGATTCAGGTCCAGATTCATAGACTGACACAGGAGAGAAGCTCATCAGGTCCAGATTCAGGTCCAGATTCATGGACTGACACAGGAAAGAAGCTCATCAGGTCCAGATTTAGGTCCAGATTCATTGACTGATCCAGACGAGCATTATCAGGTCCAGATTCAGGTCCAGATTCATGGACCGACACAGGAAAGAGGCTCATCAGGTCCAGATTCAGGTCCAGATTCATGGACCGACACAGGAAAGAAGCTCATCAGGTTCAGATTCAGGTCCAGATTCATGGACCGACACAGGAAAGAGGCTCATCAGGTCCAGATTCAGGTCCAGATTCATGGACCGACACAGGAAAGAAGCTCATCAGGTTCAGATTCAGGTCCAGATTCATGAACCAACACAGGAAAGAGGCTCATCAGGTCCAGATTCAGGTCCAGATTCATTGACCGACACAGGAAAGAAGCTCATCAGGTCCAGATTCAGGTCCAGATTCATTGACCGACACAGGAAAGAAGCTCATCAGGTCCAGATTCATGAACCGACACAGGAAAGACGCTCATCAGGTCCAGATTCAGGTCCAGATTCATTGACCGACACAGTAAAAAAAAGCTCATCAGGTCCAGATTCAGGTCCAGATTCATGGACCGACACAGGAAAGAAGCTCATCAGGACCAGATTGAGGTCCAGATTCATGGACCAACACAGGAAAGATGCTCATCAGGTCCAGATTCAGGTCCAGATTCATGGACAGACACAGGAGAAAAGCTCATCAGGTCCAGATTCAGGTCCAGATTCATGGACCGACACAGGAAAGAAGCTCATCAGGTCCAGATTCAGGTCCAGATTCATGGACAGACACAGGAGAAAAGCTCATCAGGTCCAGATTCAGGTCCAGATTCATGGACCGACACAGAGAAGAACTCATCATGTCCAGATTCAGGTCCAGATTCATGGACCGACACAGGAAAGAGCTTCATGTCTTAGGTCCAGATTCATGACGACAAAGGAGAGAGGTCATCAGTCCAGATCACCAGATTCACTGACTGACACAGACGAGCATTATCGGGTCCAGATTCAGGTCCAGATTCATGACACAGGAAAGACGCTCATCAGGTCCAGATTCAGGTCCAAATTCATGGGCCGACACAGGAAAGACGCTCATCAGGTCCAGATTCAGGTCCAAATTCATGGGCCGAGGAAAGAGCTATCAGGTCCAATTCAGTCCAGCTTCATCCAGATTCAACACAGGAAAGAAGCTCATCGGTCCAGATTCATCAGTCCAGATTCATTGACGACACAGGAAAGAATCTCAGAGGTCCAGATTCAGGTCCAGATTCATTGACCGACACAGGAAAGAAGCTCATCGGGTCCAGATTCATGGACCGACACAGGAAAGACGCTCATCAGGTCCAGATTCAGGTCCAGATTCATTGACCGACACAGTAAAAAAAAGCTCATCAGGTCCAGATTCAGGTCCAGATTCATGGACCGACACAGGAAAGAAGCTCATCAGGTCCAGATTCAGGTCCAGATTCATGGACCGACACAGGAAAGAAGCTCATCAGGTCCAGATTTAGGTCCAGATTCATTGACTGACACAGACGAGCATTATCAGGTCCAGATTCAGGTCCAGATTCATGGACCGACACAGGAAATAAGTTCATCAGGTCCAGATTCAGGTCCAGATTCATTGACCGACACAGGAAAGAAGCTCATCAAGTCCAGATTCAGGTCCAGATTACTTGACCGACACAGGAAAGAAGCTCATCAGGTCCAGATTCAGGTCCAGATTCATGGACCGACACAGGAAAGAAGCTCATCAGGTCCAGATTCAGGTCCAGATTCATGGACCGACACAGGAAACAGCACAGGAAACACAGGAAACAGCCGCTAACAGCTGACCCTCGCTAACACACTAACAGCTGCTAACAGCTGTTAACAGCTGTTAGCGTGTGTTGGTGAGTGTCAGCACCAGTTAAAAAGGGGTTATCTCCCTGAACATTACCTTGCACCACCAGGCGTCCCAGCGCGGTTCTTCTGGACCTGCTGCCGGGTCTGTTGGCAGAACAAACGTAGACCCCAGAGTGCTGCAGCGTGGCGTCAGAGATCATCAGGTTCCCGGTTCCCAAAACCTGGACCCCCTCCACCCCGATGGATCGGCCATCTGTGAACACAACGCAGGAGATCAACTCCATCCATCCTTCAGCTCTGACAACTTTGTGTTGTCATAGTTACCGAGGCGGCTCCAGGACACAATGGGGCGGGGGTTTCCCGTGGCGATGCATTCCAAGATGGCGGTCTGGTGGATGTTGATTGTGAGGTTCTGGGGACCAGACAGGATGACGGGCTCCTTGTAGATCCTGGATCCTGCACCTGCAACACAGAACCAGAGACGGGTCAGAGGCGGGTCAGAGGAGTACCAGATCCGGGTCAGCAGCACGGTGGCGGTTTTACCTGTGACGGAAAGCTGCGCCTCTCGGCTGTAGCGCGTGTTGGCGATGTTGCAGGCAACGCAGCGAAACAAGCCGCCATCAGAGCGCCGGACGGAGGTGATCTGCAGCACGCCGTTGGGCAGTAGCGTGTACCTGCACACATGTTCACAACCTCACCTGGTCATGTTGGCACACCTGAGCATGGACCAGCACACCTGCTGGTGGCATGTCGAGCATGCTCAGAACGGTCGTTTACGTGTCCATGAGAGGAACAGAGGCAGAGATCTCTGCAGTCACAAGAGGGTCTCCAGACTACCAGGTCAGGATCCACAACCACAAGAGACCTCATCAGCTAGCCTCAGCCAGTCCGGACTCCAGGAACCCAGGACACCAGGACTTCAGGAACCCTGGATTCCAGGAACCCAGGAACCCAGGACTCCAGGAACCCAGGACTTCTGGAACCCAGGACTCCAGGAACCCTGGATTCCAGGAACCCAGGAACCCAGGACTCCAGGAACCCAGGACTTCTGGAACCCAGGACTCCAGGAACCCAGGACTCCAGGACTCCAGGAACCCAGGACTCCAGGTACCCAGGACTACAGGATTACCAGGAACCAGGAGTACTTACCAGGACTACTTATTTTCTCCTCTTTTATCTGATACATCTAATCCACCCAATTTCAAAAAGCACATTGTGTACAAATTGTGATGGCCCACCAACTGGGTGTGACTGTTCTGGCTGGGCTGATGGCTATTGTAAAAATTCACAGGCTTATCTGCAGCTACTGATGGTAAGTGATAGTGTGCATACCTGTTTGCAATATTCTGTTTGAATTTATTATGAAATTAGAGGGATGTGTCACCCTGAAAGACTTCCCCCCCCCCCTCATATTGATTACTCTACTCTCTGAGATTTTTGTAGCATGTATTATACAATGCTGTCATATTACAAAGGCCAAACAGTATTGACATGTAAATTATCGGTGCTCAGTGCAAGTGTTATGCATTTAAGAAAAATACAAATGCATTGTTGAATATTCATTTCTGGTCTTTTTTTATTTCAAACATTTTAATCCAGAGTTATTATTATAATCAATATTGAGTAAAACACAACTCTTTATTGAGTGAAATTTACCTCTATTACGAGGCAGTTACTACTCTGAACAGAGTAAAATACAACTCTATTAATAGTAGAAATAGACCTCTATTATGAGGCAGTTACTACTCTGAACAGAGTAAAACACAACTCTATTAATAGTGGAAACAGACCTCTATTATGAGACAGTTACTACTTTGAACAGAGTAAAATACAACTCTATTAATAGTAGAAATAGACCTCTATTATGAGGCAGTTACTACTCTGAACAGAGTAAAATACAACTCTGTATTGAGTGAAATGGTGGTGGAGTTGTTCTCACTTTATGCTAAATTTAGTAAATTTTAATCTTGTGGAGTAAAATATGAACTAGATAGAGCGAAATCTAGAGAGAAACTAACTGAAAATTGAACTCTTTGACGAGAGTAAATTTTACTCTTTTTGGACTGTGACCAAATGCTGTCTTTTTGGGAGTAAAATTTTACTCAAATTGAGTAAAATTTACTCTTCAAAATTTTCTGTGTAGACATGTGTGATGTCAGCATAAACACACCTGGGGTCGTCTGTGCTCAGTGGGCGTCGGTCTCTCTGCCAGGTGATGTTGGCCTCTGGGATGCCATTGACGCGACAGCTGAGTCTGGCCACGCCCCCTTCATCCACGGCCAGAGACTGTGGGTGGGACTGGAACTTGGGGAGAGCTGTAGGAGAGTGGAGGGATGGTAATGGTTGTCTGCAGGTGCTTTACAGAGACCCAGATCATGACCTCTGACCAAATATAATTGATTAAAGTTACTAAAGTTACAAGATTGATTTCAATCAAAGAAAAGGGCAGGTAGAAAAAGGTCAGATCATGTAAGAAGCATGATGGCGGCGTTATGGGCCTGCCCCTGTGACTCACATGCCAGCTGCACACGGGCCTTGCGGCTGATCAGCATGCCGTAGCGGTTCTGAGCAGCGCAGTCGTACTCGCCGGCGTCCGTCTCGTTGCTTTCACGTCTCTTGGAGAAGTTCCTGATGAGCAGCGTCCCGTTGCCAAGCACCGCCGCCCTCAAGCCGGTCGCAACTGGGACACCGTCGTGTCTCCAGGTGACTGTGATAGGACCCTCCCCCTCCACCTGGCAGTGCAGCATAAGGGGGTGGTCCCTGACAGCGAATGACATCACTGGGCTCCGTTAAGAAGGACAACTCTGAGGCTGCAAGGACACCTGAGGGGAGAGGCAGGGCATGAGGTCACACGTGTCTGGCAAAAGTTGTGATATTTAATTAAAAAGTTGCAATTTTCTTAAATTCATGATTTTACAATAAAACCTTGAGATTTTCTCTTTTTTTATTGAAAGTGACAGTGTAAAAATACACGGGAATAGGTACATTGTTTTTTTTTTTTGTTTTTTTAAACACACAATCAATAACACCTCCCCCCCCCCCACTCTCAACACACCCTGACTGGACCTGAATAGTAAAATAATTACAAATATTATTTGAAATAATAATTTAAAAAAAAACAATAGAAATCTCAATGTTAAATCACATGTATAGACTTGTGCAGAGACCTAGAACTAAGCTCAAATCTGAAGCCATGTCTGGCTACAGCCTCGGTTGCATGGAGTTGGCTACTCCTGTATATAGAAGTGTGATGATGGTGGTGATGATGATGATGATGATGATGATGATGGTGATGATGATGATGATGATGGTGATGATGATGATGATGGTGATGATGATGATGATGATGATGATGATGATGATGATGATGATGATGATGATGATGATGATGATGATGATGATGATGATGATGTGATGATGATGATGATGATGATGATGATGATGATGATGATGATGGTGATGGTGATGATGATGATGGTGGTGATGATGATGATGATGATGATGATGATGATGATGATGATGATGATGATGATGATGATGTGATATGATGATGATGATGATGATGGTGATGATGATGGGTGGATGGATGATGATGATAGGGCTGGGCGATTTTATCAATTTTGCGATATATATCGATATTTTATTTTCCCAGAGAGTATCGATTTTTTCAGCCGCGGTTATCGATATTCTAAGCTCCCTTAAAACCCCCCGTGTCCCGCACGGGTGCTCTTCCTGCAAAGTGCATGAAGAGCCATTAAGTCCTCCAGCCGCTAGTGTCGCTGTAGAGCATTTCTAACCAGTTATCCAGAAGCCAGCTTCTTTCTCTTCTGGCTACAGCTGAGCCAGTCAGGAGAACGGCGGCGAGTATAAATCCAGTGCTTGCGTGCTTAAAAGTAGATGTGTGGGAGCAGTTCGGGTTTAAAAAGAAAAAGGAAAACAAAGATTTAGACAAAAGTATGGCGGTGCAAGCTGTGTCACACAAACGTGAAGTACTCTGGAAATACCACCAACCCGCGAGGCAAGCCCACCTGAAATGTCACCACCACTTTATTTGTCAGGATTTGAGACCATATTCAGTGGTGGAAAACGTCATCTTTAAGGGCTGTGTTTACTCTCGCGGCAATGTGTCGCAGTTATCTTGTCGCCGGTATGCCGCAGTTACTTTTGATTTATGCTCAATTTTGAAGCGCCTCTGCGCTGTTATTCAACGCAACAGCAGAGAGGGACAATCATGAACTACCTAAACTTACTAAACATATCTCTTGCGTTTTTCCACTTCCTCACCGTCTCGGCCGTATCTAGACCCACATTCATCGCCATCTTCCTCCATGAATTACTAGAATATGTGCTGTCTTTGTGGTGTGGAGAACCAGAATCGTACAGATGTGGGTACTTCCTCATTTCTTTGATGACGCGGATGTAGGATTGACCAATTAGACCTTTCTCTCCTCTCTGCGACGCTGTCTGCGGTCACCTTCCTTTCAGTTCAATTAATTCAAACAAATTGGAACACTCACAAGATGTCACCAAAATCACTTTGTCCCGTTAAAATCTTTCAGAAAAGGATGTAAATGTATTGTTAGAAAAATATCGATATATATCGTACAGTGAGCCAAATGTATCGTATCGTATCGCGAGATTAGTGTATCACTACAGCCCTAATAATGATGATGATGGAGGTGATGATGATGATGATGGTGATGGCAGTGATGATGGCACCCACAACTACATCTCCATATTAACTCAAATTAAGATGTGTCCTACACAGGTTTTTAATCAGCCAACATCTGGATGTGGGTCCATCTGAGATAGAAGGAGACTGAAACTTGTTTGTTGGATCATAGAAACTTTTGGCAGTGGTTCTGCTCAGGAGCACAGGTGATGAATGAACACAGGACCACATCTGGGTCTGATGGGGGGGGGTCATCTGGGACTGATATGGAACCAGCATTCCATGTGTCAGCCCACTTAGACGTGGCCAGGGTGGTAGATGTTGGCTGGCTGGGTGATAGAAAATGAAACTTCATCTAGAAAGAAGGACCTTTAAAGAGTAAAGGGAGGTAACTGCTGGTCTGGGAACAGTTTCTGTGTGGTGGAGCAGAAAGATCACATGGACCAGGATGAACATTCAGACACAAACACTGGAGTGAACCTGACACTGATGGATCTGACTGATCTGATGCGCCTGATTGTTCTGTTTATCTGTGGGTGAAGATGCACTTGAACTCTGCTGGACGTTGGTGGACAGCTAGACTGAAGCCCCTCCCTCTCCACTCTCAGACTGAATGAAGTGTCATATGTTTGATCCCGGCAGATCTCTGAGCTACCTAACCATGTTTACAATCATGAGACTATCACATGTTGTCTGGATGTCCAGTACACACTCTGAAGCATCCTGAAGATGATGATGAAGAGGAACCTGAAGTCAGTGAGACCCCCCTCTGAAAACTTCAACTGACGTCTGCTCTGTTCAGCCTGATGTTCCCAGGACCCTCCTCCAGTTCTGGTCCCAGCTGGTCTTTCAGAGATACAGTGGGCGGAGCTGAGACGGACGAAGAGCCCCCCGACCCCAACCCTCCCCCAGGAGCCTCCACGCCCCCCTCCCCCAGCCCTCCACCTTCTAAAGCATGAATGAAAACAAAGAAGACAACAAAAGTGCATACAGACAACAACACCGACAGCAACAAACCACAAATCCCGCAGCTGTTGGACCCCTCCCCCCAACACCCCCCCCCCCCCCCAGAACCCCCACGACCTTCAGCTGCTTGACTTTTGATTCTTCTGACAAACATTCATCACTTCCTTAGACTTCAAGTTCAAAGTCACTCAGGACCAACAAAGAGTCTGACTCTGAGCCCAGACCCGCCTGGTTCCTGGTCCAGAATCTGAGCCCAGGCCCACCTGGTTCCTGGTCCAGGATTTGAGCCCAGGCCTATGTGGTTCCTGGTTCAGAATCTGATTCCCAACCTTGTCCACAGTCTGAGCCCAGACCCGCCTGGTTCCTTGTCCAGGATCTGACCCCAGGGCTATGTAGTTTCTGGTCCAGAACCTGATTCCCATCCTGGTCCAGAATCTGAGTCCAGGCCCGCCTGGTTCCTGGTCCAGGATTTGAGCCCAGGCCTATGTGGTTCCTGGTTCAGAATCTGATTTCCAACCTTGTCCACGGTCTGAGCCCAGACCCGCCTGGTTCCTTGTCCAGGATCTGACCCCAGGGCTATGTAGTTTCTGGTCCAGAACCTGATTCCCATCCTTGTCCAGAATCTGAGCCCAGACTGCCTGGTTCCTGGTCAAGAAACTGAGCCCCACTGTGGTCCAGAATGTAGATAGACTAGTGGTGATGGGTGTTCAGATCTCTGTTATCAGGTGAACTCCATCCATCATCCGTACCTGTTTAGTCCTCTACAGGGTCACAGGGATCTTCTGGGGTCTATCCAGGCTCTCTGAGGATGAAAGGCAGGGGGACACCTGGACAGGTTGTCAGTCTGTCACAGGGCCACAAGTAAACTAACAACACAATCACTCCTACAGGTGCTCTAGAACCACCAGTTAACCTGACATGCAGGTCTTTGGACTGATGGAGGAAGCTGGAGAACCTGGAGGAAACCCACACAAGCACCAGCAGAACATGGAAACTCCACACAGAAAGAGCTGCTGAGGTTCAGACCAGGAACCTTCTAGCTGGGAGACAACAGAGACCACCAAGCCTCCACCAAACTTAATGTTTCTTCTTCAACTTCATGGTTTTTTTTTATTATCATAAATGGGTTTTATTGTTGTTTGAAAGTTGTCAGCTCCTTGACTGTTTCCTCCCACTGGGGGAGTTTTCCTTTACCTAACCCTGACCCCCCTTTGGCTCAAGGGTTTCCTCCCACTAGGGGAGTTTTCCTTTACCTAACCCTGACCCCTTTGGCTCAAGGGTTTCCTCCCACTAGGGGAGTTTTCCTTTACCTAACCCTGACCCCTTTGGCTCACGGGTTTCCTGCCACTGGGGGAGTTTTCCTTTACCTAACCCTGACCCCTATGGCTCAAAGGTTTTCTCCCACTGGAGGAGTTTTCTTTTACCTAACCTTGACCCCTTTGGCTCACGGGTTTCCATCCACTGGAGGAGTTTTCTTTTACCTAACCTTGACCCCTTTGGCTCAAGGGTTTCCTCCCACTAGGGGAGTTTTCCTTTACCTAACGCTGACCCCTTTTGCTCAAGGGTTTCCTGTCACTGCTACAGTTTCTTTATTCATGTTTATTATTACTAATATTAAATAATACTTGTTTGGGGGTCATGCTCCAGGTCTAGAAACTATGGAACTTGTTTATGAAACTCACACAAAATAAATAAAAAACTACAGAAAAGTGAAATGAAGGAGTTTGAAATGAACCACTCTGTGAAGATCAATGACTTTAATGACTTTTAATGACCTAAAGACTTCAGCTCTTTAAATTTTTCTATCAATGCTACTTCTTAAGATTACTTTTACATTATGGTGACTTTTTGACATAAATACAAGCAAATGTTTTGTCATAAAAAAATCCTGATCTTTTATCTGATCATTGTGACTCATTTGTTTTTAAATAAAAAAGCAACATTTTGTTGTAAAGCTTTTTGTTCTGAAACCTTTTTTGTTCTGAAAGCTTTTGTTGTTATAATTATAATTTACTGAACGGATGACTTTGTTATAAAATCACAACTCTTCATTGTTAAAACAGGACTTTAGTGGAGCGCTGTGAATTATTCTAACTCTGATAATTCTGCTCGTTTTCACTGTAAAGCTGCAGCTCAGCGTCTCTCGGTTCTGGTCCACTCAGTGGTTCCACATAAACGGGTCTGTAGAGGAGTCCTACCCCTCTACAGGTGCTTCTGCCATGGTGGAGGTCTCTGCTGTTTACCTCCACCTGCTGACTTCTGTTTGTCCAATAAAACCGTTTTTATAAACTGGCGAAGTTCGTTCACTGTTGGAAGCCAGTGTTGGCGTTGCCATGGTTTCTGTCTCTGAAGGGAACCATCCAACATGCTCGTCCTCGTGTTCAAGAGGACCCCCCCACAACAACCCCACCCCCACAGACACCCCCATCCTCGGTATGTGTCCATCAATCAGCTGATGGGCCCTCAGCACCCTGGGAACGGAGCGTGTCTCTGCCTGCAGGCCCAGGATTAAAGACCACCCCCATCTGGTGGGGGGTGGGGGGCAGGAGACAGTCTGGCCCCCCCCTCCTGACCTGCCCTCTAAATCCCTGATGCACCAGACGGGCCCGGGGCCCCTGAGGTCGTGTGACGTCGTGCTGTCGCAGACCCAGTTCTGACCGTGAACTTCACCCCCAGCACCCCAACACCCCAACACCCCAACCCGCCCCCCAGTAAATCATTCAGGTCTGAATCCTGAGAACCAGACTGAGGACCCCAACCAGGACAGATGTCCCCATCTGTTCCCACAGACAACATTATTAACCCTAACCTTCCTGGACTCAGAACCAGAACCTGCACTCAGGTCAGAACTAGAACCTTAACTCAGGTCAAAACCAGAACCTTGACTCAGGTCAGAACTAGAACCTTAACTCAGGTCAGAACCAGAACCTGGACTCAGGTCAGAACTAGAACCTTAACTCAGGTCAGAACCAGAACCTGGACTCAGGTCAGAACCAGACTGAGGACCCCAACCAGGACAGATGTCCCCATCTGTTCCCACAGACAACATTATCAACCCTAACCTTCCTGGACTCAGAACAAGAACCTGGACTCAGGTCAGAACTAGAACCTTAACTCAGGTCAGAACAAGAACCTGGACTCAGGTTAGAACCAGACAGGGGCGCCGCTAGGGATTTTGGGCCCCATGAAAAGAATCGTTACCGGGCCCCCCAACACAGAGGCGAAATTTGTTGATGCTATTTTTGATTATCATTACGGGCCTCTCTGGGCCCCCCTCAATCATGGGCCCCTATAATCCGTATCCTTTACCCCCCCTTTTCGGCACCCCAGGAACCAGAACCTGAACTCAGGTTAGAACCAGAACCTGGACTCAGGTCAGAACCAGAACCTGAGAAGATGACGAAGGAGGGATTGAACAGATGAAAAGACCAATCAAAGAATGAAATAAGGCAAAAAGAGAGAGAAGAGAAGGTGATTAAGGACAGAAGGAAGGATGAAAGTAAACCTGGAAGGAAGAAGAAGGTGGAAAATGACAAAGTGAAGGCAAAGAAGGAAAAGAGATAGACAGATCTATCTATAGATCTATAGATAGATAGATAGATAGATAGATAGATAGATAGATAGATAGATAGATAGATAGATAGATAGATAGATAGATAGATAGATAGATAGATAGATAGATAGATAGATAGATGGATGGATGACATCATCAGTAACTCGTTCATGTCATCCTCCAGAACAGTTCTTATATCAGTTTTTAACACTCTTGATATCTGATATCTTCTATCATCATCATGACATTTATTAAGTCAGAGTTCTGCTCAAACTTCTGAAAACATGAGTGTGTTTGATGTAAAAACAGACCTAAACAGCAGAGTCCCAGCAGCAGCATCATCTTCATCATGGTCTTCTTCATGATCCTGAATAAATCCAAAACATCAGAGACACATCCCAACCTCCAGAAGATCACACACTAATCCACCCTTCTTCTTCTTCTCCACACCTCAGTGGTCCTGCTGGAGTTCTTCCTGCTCTGAACTGGTATCTGCTGCAGAAACTCTGCTGATGGTGTTCAGACTGAAGTCCTGCTGCTCGCTGTCCCCTCAGCCTCACACTGAGGGGCGGGGCCAATGTGAGGGGGTGGGACCAGGAGCACAGATACAGGGGAGGTGGTGGCACTGAACCAGGAAGAGGGAGGTGGAGGGCTTCTAGCTGAGGTCAACGAAGAGCTGCTGGAGTAAAAGGAAGGAAGGAAGGAAGGATTTCAAAATATGTAAAATTTGAGAGATTAAAAATGCAGAAGGTGAAAGAGAAGAGAAGGACAGAATGATGAGAATGCTTTAGTCTGTGGCACAGCACAGGGACACGGAACCTGGACCTGGATCAGGACCTGGACCTGGATCAGGACCTGGACCTGGATCAGAGATCAGAACCTGAAGTGGACCTGAATGAAGTCTGAAGCAGCCAGTGGAAGAGCAGATAGTTGTGTAACAACCGATGGACACCTCTATATTGATTTTTGAGGGTTAAGGTCAGTCACCTGGTGACTGTTATATCTAACCCTAACCCCATTATCATGGAGGCTGCTCAGATGTATGTCTGACCCCTCTGAATGCAGAGAGGTAGAACATATATATCTGAGCAGATCAATGAAGAATGACCAGGAGCATCAGTAGGACAGCTGTGAAACACCTGAACACACCTGAGTACACCTGATACACCCGAACACACCTGAACAAGCCTGAATACACCTGAATACACATGAGTACACCTAAACACACCTGAATACACCTGAGTATACACCTGAATACACCTGAACACACCTGAATACACCAGAACACACATGAACATGCCTGAAAACACCTGAATACACATGAGTACACCTAAACACACCTGAATACACCTGAGTATACACCTGAATACACCTGAGTATACCTGAATACACCTGAACACACCTGAATACACCAGAACACACATGAACATGCCTGAAAACACCTGAGTACACCTGAACACACCTGAATACACCTAAACACACCTGAATACACCTGAATACACCTGAACACACCTGAAAACGCATGAGTACACCTGAACACACCTGAATACACCTGAACACACACCTGAGTACACCTTAATACACCTGAACACACCTAAATACACCTGAAAATACCTAAACACACCAGAATACACCGGACTCCTGGTGCCACTGAGTCCTCCAGGTGTTGCTGAGTCCTCTGGTCTCCATGTATCGCTGGGTCTCCAGGTTTCACTGAGTCCTCCGGCCTCCAGGTGTCGCTGAGTTCTGCAGGTTTCACTGAGTCCTCCAGGTTTCACTGAGTCTTCTGGCCTTCAGGTGTCCCTGAGTTCTTCAGGTGTCACTGAGTCTTCCAGGTGTCGCTGAGTCCTTCAAGTTTCGCTGATTTCTGCAGGTTTTGCTGAGTCCTCCAGGTTTCACTGAGTCTTCTGGCCTTCAGGTGTCTCTGAGTCCTGCAGGTGTCACTGAGTCTTCCAGGTGTCCCTGAGTCCTTCAAGTTTCGCTGAGTCCTGCAGGTTTCGCTGAGTCCTGCAGGTGTTACTGAGTCTTCCAGGTGTCGCTGAGTCCTGCAGGTGTTGCATAGTCCAGCAGGTGGCGCTGAGTCCTGCAGGTGTTGCATAGTCCAGCAGGTGTCGCTGAGTCCTGCAGGTGTTGCTGAGTCTTCCAGGTAGTGATGGGTTGTTGGTGCTTCATGGAACGTTTCAACACATTGCCAAACTGTATTGATTCGTGTCGATACGGAGTCACTGAATACTGACACCTGCTGGACATTAAAAATCCCTACAGACAACTGAGTTCCCAAACTCAACTGACACCAATATGATGACCTAGTATCCAATAATAAAATGTAAGTCATTGTATTGTATATGGCATCATTGCATATCTTCATTCATTCAGGTTTCGCTGAGTCTTCCAGGTTTCGCTGAGTCCTGCAGGTGTTTCTGAGTCCTTCAGGTGCCGCTGAGTCCTGCAGGTGTTGCTGAGTCTTCCAGGTGTAGCTGAGTCCTCCGGCCTCCAGGGGTCGCTGCAGCAGCGCTCTCCTCCTCCTCCACCGCCGCTCTCTGCTGCTGCAGCAGAGGAAGAAACTCCGTGATGGCGCCGGGAGGATGTAAACAAACACGATCCGCTGAAAACACCAGGTCGCTGTCCGTCTGGAGGTCCGAGGACCGCAGGAGAGTCTGAGGAGGAGACCAGAGCCAGGACAGCTGGACCAGAGCCGAACCAGAAACACAACTGGAGCTGGAACCGGTTCAGGTTAGAGACGGAGCTAACAAGCTAACAGAGCCTGACCCCTGACCCCGATTCAAGCTTAAAAACATGAAAACAGTGACGTTAAATAACCAACAAATACCGGAATATCTGAAACAATAATTAGTTTATTAACAATAATAAACATTGAACTCTGATTCTGTCTTCTCTAACACCATAAAAGTTGTGTTCTGTGTGAAACGTCATTCAGAGCAGAATCGGTGATTGTCAAGTATCATAAACCCATATTTGATTTCTAACAGAACATGAAGGACACGTGACCTGTTAACTGAGACATTTGAGCTCCTCCTAACGTTGAAGGCAGCAACAGTCTGTGAAACATTGAAGCTCCATGATGGTGAACTTCACCTGCTGGAACATCTGTGTGAAGTCAAGTCACGTGACTTCAATGTGAAGCGACATGTTTCCTGGCGGTAGTTTTCCTCATTAGTTCAGTGAACGCAGCTCTGTGGAAAAGCGTCACATCTGACTGAATGAGCTCATAGACTACTGTTCAAACACACTTCTTCCTGGAGCTTCTAGGATGAAGCTGGTGTCAGTGGTTGTCCTGATCCGATCACCTCAGACTGATGCTAGAAGCTTCCAGCTGTGGTCGGTCCTGGATCTGAAGATCACTGTGTTGTGTTGGAGCTGCAGGTCTAGAGTTATTAGGAGAAGATGGAGGAGATCTTTCTGGTCCTGGAACCAGCCAGGATGTGTTCTACAGCCACCAAATTCTGGGCCCTGGACACTCTCAATGTCAGTGGGCCCCTTTCCATGCCAGTGCACGATGCGCATGAGCAAAAAAAAAAAAAAAAAGGGGGGGGGGGTATTTATTTAAAATAAAAAAGCATAAATATGGTTTTAAGCTAATCAGATCAGATTATATTATTTGCTATAACACACAGTATTCATCATGGTCAATAAGTTGCAGAGGCCAAATGTTTTAAGCCATTTTTCAGCCAGATTGAGAGGAACAGCTAATTGTTTTTCTATGTTCTCACCACCCATCTATCTATCACCTGTCAGGTCTGCTGTCAGGTAGAGGTCTGCTTCAGGTGAGGTCTGCTGTCAGGTAGAGTCACCTGTCAGGTTCTGTCAGGTAGGTAGGTCACCTGTCAGGTAGAGGTCTCTGTCAGGTAGAGGTCACCTGTCAGGTAGAGGTCTCACCTGTCAGGTAGGGTCTCCTGTCAGGTAGAGGTCTGCTGTCAGGTAGAGGTCTCCTGTCAGGTCACCTGTCAGGTAAGGTCTCCTGTCAGGTAGAGGTCTCCTGTCAGGTAGGTCTCCTGTCAGGTAGAGGTCTCCTGTCAGTAGAGGTCAGGTAGAGGTCTCCTGCAGGTAGAGGTCTCCTGTCAGGTAGAGAGGTCTCCTGTCAGGTAGAGGTCTCCTGTCAGGTAGAGGTCAGGTAGAGGTCTCCTGTCAGGTAGAGGTCTCCTGTCAGGTAGAGTCTCCCGTCAGGTAGAGGTCACCTGTCAGGTAGAGGTCCCCGTGTCAGGTAGAGGTCTGTCCTGTCAGGTAGAGGTCTGCTGTCAGGTAGAGGTCACCTGTCTGTAGGGTCACCTGTCAGGTAGAGGTCTGCTGGTCAGGTAGAGGTCTCTGTCAGGTAGAGGTCTGCCTGTCAGGTAGAGTCTGTCAGGTCTTGTCAGGTAGAGGTCAGGTAGAGGTCACCTGTAGGTAGAGGTCCTGTCAGGTAGAGGTCACCTGTCAGTTAGAGGTCTCCTGTCAGGTAGAGGTCTCTGTCAGGTAGAGGTCTCCTGAGGTCTCCTGTCAGGTAGAGGTCTCCTGTCAGGTAGAGGTCTGCTGTCAGGTAGAGTCTGCCTGTCAGGTAGAGGTCTCCTGTCAGGTAAGGTCCCTGTCAGGTAGAGGTCTCCTGTCAGGTAGAGGTGTCAGGTAGAGGTTCCTGTCAGGTAGAGGTCAGTCAGTAGAGGTCTCCTGTCAGGTAGAGGTCTCCTGTCAGGTAGAGGTCTGTCCTGTCAGGTAGGTAGAGTCTCCTGTCAGGTAGAGGTCTCCTGTCAGGTAGAGGTCTCCTGTCAGGTAGAGGTCTCCTGTCAGGTAGAGGTCTCCTGTCAGGTAGAGGTCTCCTGGTAGAGGTCAGGTAGAGGTCACCTCCTGTCAGGTAGAGGGTCTCCTGTCAGGTAGAGGTCTCCTGTCAGGTAGAGGTCTCCTGTCAGGTAGAGGTCTGCTGTCAGGTAGAGGTCACCTGTCAGGTAGAGGTCCGTAGGTAGAGGTCCCTGTCAGGTCAGAGGTAGAGGTCACCTGTCAGGTCAGGTAGAGGTCAGAGGTCAGGTCTGTAGAGGTCTCCTGTCAGGTAGAGGTCTCCTGTCAGGTAGAGGTCACCTGTCAGGTAGAGGTCACCTGTCAGGTAGAGGTCTCCTGTCAGGTAGAGGTCTCCTGTCAGGTAGAGGTCTCCTGTCAGGTAGAGGTCACCTGTCAGGTAGAGGTCTCCTGTCAGGTAGAGGTCTCCTGTCAGGTAGAGTCAGGTAGAGGTCACCTGTCAGGTAGAGGTCTCCTGTCAGGTAGAGGTCTCCTGTCAGGTAGAGGTCTCCTGTCAGGTAGAGGTCTCCTGTCAGGTAGAGGTCACCTGTCAGGTAGAGGTCTCCTGTCAGGTAGAGGTCTCCTGTCAGGTAGAGTCAGGTCAGGTAGAGGTCCCTGTCAGGTAGAGGTCTCCAGTGAGGTCCCTGTCAGGTAGAGGTCACCTGTCAGGTAGAGGTCTGTTGTCAGTAGAGGTCTCCTGTCAGGTAGAGGTCTGCTGTCAGGTGAGGTAGAGGTCTCCTGTCAGGTAGAGGTCTGTCAGTGAGGTCACCTGTCAGGTAGAGGTCTCCTGTCAGGTAGAGGTCTCCTGTCAGGTAGAGGTCACCTGTCAGGTAGAGGTCTCCTGTCAGGTAGAGGTCTGTTGTCAGGTAGAGGTCTCCTGTCAGGTAGAGGTCTCCTGTCAGGTAGAGGTCACCTGTCAGGTAGAGGTCACCTGTCAGGTAGAGGTCTGTGTCAGGTAGAGGTCCCTGTCAGGTAGAGGTCTCTGTCAGGTAGAGGTCTCCTGTCAGGTAGAGGTCTGTCAGGTAAGGTCAGGTAGAGTCAGTCAGAGGTCTGCAGGTAGAGGTCTCCTGTCAGGTAGAGGTCTCCGTCAGGTAGAGGTCACCTGTCAGGTAGAGGTCAGGTCCTGTCAGGTAGAGGTCACTGTCAGGTAGAGTCTCCTGTCAGGTAGAGGTCACCTGTCAGGTAGAGGTCACCTGTCAGGTAGAGGTCTCCTGTCAGGTAGAGGTCACCTGTCAGGTAGAGGTCTGTCAGGTAGAGGTCTCCTGTCAGGTAGAGGTCTCCTGTCAGGTAGAGGTCTGTTGTCAGGTAGAGGTCTCCTGTCAGGTAGAGGTCTGTTGTCAGGTAGAGCTCCTGACGCTGAGCATGCTCTGTTTGCCTTTAAGGTTAAACTTCCAACACCCTGGACCAGCTCCTGAGCGTCTGGTTCCAGTGGTCTGTCCTGGTCCGGTCTGGTCCGGTCCGGTCCAGTCCGGTCTGAGGAGCAGCTGGGATGGCGGGTCGTGGGCGAGGCCGCAGGATGCTGAACTTCAGCGTGGATTCGTTGGGCCTCAGCAGAGACGTCCTGCCTCCAAGCGTCCAGCAGCCTACACCTGTGTTTCCTGTGAGTCCTACACCCTCCAGCCTGTCACACCGGCCTCTCCAGGACCAGAGTGCATTCTGGGATCTGTAGTTGACCGTGCTCTCGTGTTCCAGGTGATGGAGCAGAAGCCCCTTCCCCTGGCAGGTGGGGAGGAGGCGGAGTATCTTCTGGCCCTCAAACAGGATCTGAGAGCAGCGATGAAGACTTTGCCGTTCTTCATCCAGCCGGCCAAAGCGCTCAGAGGTGTCTCTATCTGTCTCCGTCTGTCTCTATCTGTCTCCATCTGTCTCTATCTGTCTCTATCTGTCTCTATCTGTCTCCATCTGTCTCTGTCTGTCTCTATCTGATTCCATATGTCCCTATCTGTCTCTATCTGATTCCATCTGTCTCTGTCTGTCTCCATCTGTCTCTATCTGTCTCCATCTTTCTCTGTCTGTCTCTATCTGTCTCCATCTGATTCCATCCGTCTCTATCTGTCTCCGTCTGTCTTTATCTGTCTCTGTCTCCATCTTTCTCCATCTGTCTCTACCTGTCTCCATCTGTCTCTGTCTTCATCTGTCTCTCTCTTCATCTGTCTCCATCTGTCTCTGTCTGTCTCCATCTGTCTCTATATGTCTCCATGTCTCCGTCTGTCTCTGTCTGTCTCCATCTCTCTCTACCTGTCTCTGTCTGTCTCCATCTCTCTCTACCTGTCTCTATCTGTCTCTACCTGTCTCCATTTGTCTCTGTCTGTCTCCGTCTTTCTCTGTCTGTCTCCATCTGTCTCTACCTGTCTCTATATGTCTCCGTCTGTCTCTATCTGTCTCTGTCTTTCTCTGTCTGTCTCCGTCTGTCTCCATCTGTCTCCATCTGTCATCCACCAGTGACCGTGCTGGTGGATGATCTGGTCATGAACATGTCCTCTTTGTGCTTCCTGTCCAGATGTGGAGCGTTACTCAGATAAGTACCACGCCAGCGAGCAGACAGACAGCCTCATGGACTGGACTCCAGGTGAGCACCGCCGCCCACTCTTGTAACCACGGTAACTGAATGCAAAGGTGAGGGCAGGACGGGAATCCTGAAACAGATCATCCCTTCAGAGGAAACTGATCTGAGGTGAAAACTGTTGTTTCAGACTGGAAGAGGTTCCCCAGAGAGCTGCAGGTCCATGTCAGGAACCGGCCCAGAGGAGGTCAGTACTCTGATTACCTTACCAGTATTCTGATTACTCCACCAGTGCTCTGATTACATGTCGGCAGCTGTGTGTGTGTCCTCAGGTGTATCAGCATCTCTTGGTCACGCTGATGAAGGTCAGGCCGCTCCGCTGAAGAAGAAGAGGAAGAAGAATGTCAGAGAGAAGGAGGAGGTTCTGCTGAAGCTGGAGGTGAGACTAACCAGAACCAGATGGACTTTGACCGGTTGAACTGGGTCACTTCCAGTCTGAACCAGAACAGAGTCAGAAGCAGGCAGGTACTAACAACTCAGAATGATGACTGGTGTCCCCCTATCAGAGTCTGGAGAAGAAGGAGGAGCAGCAGAGCTCCGAGGAGGAAGGAGAGGATAAGAAGAAGCAGGAGGAGGAGGAGGAGGCAGAAGAGGAGTATGACGAAGAGGAGTTTGAGGAGGTGGGTGCATTGGTCCTACATGCTAGTAGTGACAATAGAGCTCACCGGATAATACACTGTATATGCATACTACATACTAGTAGTGACAGTAGTGCACACCGATAATACGCTGTGTATGCATACTACATACTAGTAGTGACAGTATTTCACACAGATAATACGCTGTAATGTGCATACTACATACTAGTATGACACTAGTGGGGCATTTGGTGTAACATTAGGGTATAATTTAGACAATCTGTCATTAGAATAATGCAGCCTGTGGACTACCTTAAACTAAATTAGGCCATGTCTAATACAGAGAGAAGATGTGTGTATACGTTGAATGGCATTTTTTCCAGGTATCTTCCGGTATTATTTCTCCAAACTCTCCCTCCCATGCTGCCTTGACTTTATCTCACGTACGAGGGCAGCTATTCAGCATTAATGCATATATTTTAGATATTGCTCTTTTATTGAATGGATTAATATTAAGGACCAAATACAGTAAGTCTTTAGAGGGTGATGACGGAATCCTAGGAAAAATTTAGAGGCAAAACTCCAGACATGAAGGTATCTGAAGTAATGAGACTTTGGTAAATTATGATCTTCACATAGAAATTTAAATGATGCAAAGCCATCATCTGTGAATAAATCTTGAAAACAGACCAAGCCAATCCTGCGCCAAACCACAAATGCCTGATCTATTTGAGATGGCGCAAAGAGATGGTTAGACATTACTGGGGAGAAACTACATACATTTGTCAAACTGAAATGTTTTCTGAACTGAGCCCAGATCTTAATAGAGTTTTGGACCACCAAATTTGAGCTCAGTCCAGGTGCTTTGATGGTTAGCGGTAAAGGAGCAGTTAAGTTTGAAATTGGAGAAACTGGGAGTGTAGCTCTCAGTTCCATATCAGCCCAGACCGGACCTTCCTTGTCTGCGAACATGGTGATCCAATATGACAGCTTAACAATATTAGCAGCCCATAATAGAATAAAAAATTAGGTAAAACCAAGCCACCATCAGATTTGACTCTCTCCAGACTTGCCTTCTTTATACGTGCAGGATTTTTATTCAATACAAATGAAGAAATAAGGCGATCCAGATCAGCAAAGTAAGATTTTAGGAGAAAAACGGGAATCATTTGAAATAAATAAAGAAACCTGGGCATTACGGTCATCTTCACTGCATTTATCCATCCTGCCAGTGAGACTGGAAGTTTTGACAACCTATCCAAATCAATTTTGGTACAGTCTAGAATGGACCTGTAGTTATATTGATAAATAGCCTTAATTGAGCCAGATATTTCTATTCCCAAATAGGTAAATCTCTCATAATTTTTCCATTTTTTGACTAATAACAGTGATATTTGATTTGGTATTATAATGCATTTATAAAGCTCTGCAAAACAGTCTTGTTTGTCCTTGTCTTCACTTATTTGGAGTTTCTCCTCAAGAAAAGAAAAAAAAACTGTTTTTCTCATTTATTTTCACACAGTTAAATATTTCCCGTCTTTGTATGAACAGATATCACAATATTTAAATAATTACTGTACAAAGTTAATTACATCAGTGCATTACTGAGTCTCAAGTCGTGATGTGTCTTAGTACAACATTACAACATAACAAGAGCAAACAATGATATCGACCCAGCTTCAGATTTTCTTTTCAATATGCTCACTAAATGTTACTGACTAAATGCTAACTGACAATTCAACAATAAAGTCCTATAAATGTTGGGACAGAATGTAATTATTCTTTCTCACAAAACTCATTCAGTGTTCTGGAGGTGTGGATATTCATGATGAACGATAGTATTGTCGATGTTCTCAAAGATAACATTGTGGTCACATTTTTGATTTCAACGCTCTCCTTACATCCTCTACAGGGGACATATCCAGTCCACTACCTGTACACACTTCTCCCTCAGCCATTACTTTAAAAATGTGGCCAAATCTGGTTTTGTATAATCCTGTTAAAAATGCCTGAGCATCTGTTGCAAAATCTGTCATCTTGGAGGCAATATATTTTACTATAAAATGTCATTGTCTTGCGAAGCTGCCATCACAGACGTGTAAATGACCTTTGCCAAGGGCAGTAATATTACCTGATACCATCATAGAGTCTGGCTTTTAGTCTTGTTGCTAATACAGTCTGGATGATGGTTTTTCTCTCTTTGCTTTAGAGTACAGATTGTTTTGTTTCTTCCAAAAAAGGATACTGATTTATCTGACCACAATACACATTTCTGTTGATGCTTCTGAGTCCAGAAACACTGATGCGGCCTTTAAATAAGGTTAACATTTGGCATGGTGTTTTCCATGGAATTTGTGAATGTATATTATAGTGCTTGACATACAGTCATGGAAAAAATTATTAGACCACCATTTTTTTCTTCACTTTCTTGTTCATTTTAATACCTGGTACCACTAAACATCATCATGTGACTAAAACAGACAGAAAAGAAAACACTGAATGCATAAAAGCAGTGTTTTTGGCAGTACAACGCCATAGCTATTGATGTAAAAACTTAAGTGATTTAGGTTATAATCAAGAAAACCATGGAAAATGTAAGATATCAGCTCTTAAATAAAACTCTTATGAGCAATCTTTGTGGTTATCGTTATGTTTGTCCAAACAAATGTACCTTTAGTTGTACCAGGCATTAAAATGAACAAGAAACTGAAGAAAACAAGGGTGGTCTAATAATTTTTTCCATGACTGTACATTTCCCAATCCCTTGCTAATATGTTTGTATCATTGTAGAAAACCTGTGTCACTTGGGTTTCCCTCCCCGTCGTGCCAACATGCACACACCACACACCAGTGCAGTAATATCAGGTTTAGTTTTTTTGTTGTTTTTTGTTTTTTTTTTTTTTTTATTATTTTACATATCGCACTAGGTTGCATTTCAGCAAATGTGTAACGCTCCCTCCTGGTCTCTAAGAGATGATAATGTGGAGGAACTGTGACCATTTGCCCCTCTAAGCACTGTTCCCTGAGCCACTGCTCCATGTCTTTCCTACAGCTGAGAATCACCCACAATTATTAATCATCATTTAATAAATGGAAATGATACAGCGCCGCCTCATTGGTCATTGATCACAGGTGCCACGGCCTGCATCTTTTCTCTTCATGGATTGAAATTCAAACATTTAAGGGCATCATACAGTGTCAGGGGAGAAATATACATGATTGTTACTTGAGGAACATTGCTTTTTATAAATTTCAGGAATTTCCTGTTGAGGAACTAGAGTTCGTCTGCCTGTCTTTGCTGCTCAAATACTCAGCTTTTACATCTCTTGCTCGAAATACCATCATCATTATCATTTTTTAAAATGTATGTCTTTTATAGCCTTAAATTAATCTCATGCCTTAAATGCAAAGATTTGAAAACTAAAGTGAAGTTGGTTAACAAAAATATGAAATATCATGAGTTAATGTTGTCTGCAGTGAAATAAAAATCAAAATAGATCTAAGAAATAATGTTTTTTGTTTTTTAATATTTCTACATTTCACTTGTATTTTAACAAAATATCTCAATGTTTTCTATTTGGAGTTGTAAAATCACAATGTAATTCCAACAATATTGCTCTTAAAGTTATGTTATTTGAAGCCTTTGTCAAATTGATAAATAACCTTCAGTTATTAATAAAACTGGTGCCTCAGAAAACAGCAAAAACACATCATCATTAATCAACTGTCTTTTGAAAGAATAAGAGAGAAAACTGATGAAGCCACCAAGCAAGTCCAGAGTTTCTGAAAACAAGAGAAAGTAATGTGTTTATGAGATCAAAGCTGCAGCATCTTCCAAACCTGTGTACACTTTGCCGAAAATGCTTTTCTCTGAGGTGACCTCACGTTCATGGCATTAGTGAAACGCAGTGTTCATGTTTTTTCTGCCACAGAGACTCAATAGACTCTCACTGTTCCAGAATACAAAAGGTCCTCAAACCCACGTGTATCTGCACGACTTTAATACAGCTCCATCGCATCATAAACACACAAGTGTAGCACACTCACACACACACACACACACACAGAAGGCACATGTTAATTCATCTGCAAATGTGAAGAGTCACTATTTCTGTGGTTACAACACCAACCTCTACCTGTTTGTTAAAAGCCCCGAGCAGCGTTTCATTAATGTGTCTAGCTTCACACAAGCATATGTTGTGAGAACAGTCAGATCTGTGCCTCCGGATGCCAGCCTTCAAACAAGTGTCAGTCTGGAAGATGGTGAACGTTCTGGTAAGAAACACAAAAAGCAGACGAGACACTGTTTGAAACCTACATGTTTATTTTACTGAGCAGCACACTCAATGACATGGAAAAACAAGCAAAGGCTTTCTCTGGAACCAGGCAACTGATTTCATCATTGAAGCATCCACTTTATAGTTTTACAGGTGAACGTCCAGTCAGTGATATAACAGAGCAAATGACTGAATTAAAGCAGCATTTGGAACCATCATCTTGATTTTCTGTTATTTCTTTCATGATGAAAACCTCTCCTCAATTTATATATGATTCAAACTGTGAGATTTATAGGAAAAGACTTTGTAAGAGATTTTTGAAATGATATTCTCCTCTGAGGAGGCATACGTGTTCAGATATTTTGAGGATGTGAAGACCAGTGATAAGACCCCTTCTAGACAAACTGTACAATTTAGTAAATTTATTCACATAACTCTGTAAACCCATATGATATATTAGCTGCTTCAGCTACAAGGATAACCCATATGTCATTTTTATCTGAAGCCTTTTCCTTTAAAAGGTAGAACGTACCCTTTTCAAATATTTGTGAGCAAGATGATCAATCTGCCTGAAATAACTCTACAATCAGTGCAAGGCTGGCTGAGCCCGCCTCAGCCCGGCTCCCCTTGGTGTGAAGACTGGAAACAAGTGAATGCACCACTGGCCAGAGTCACAGCAAAAAAGACCTACCAGCAGCAGATTATTTTATCTGAGTAAAAGCTGATGATAGTGATTTTGTGAGTTTTTACATCCAGCAACTAGTCCAACACACAACCACATTCAGGATAAATGTTGTACCAAACGTCTTTTTTCATTCAAAATGGGCATACGAGACAAAAGAAACAAGATAACCCATCATTTTTAGTTTTTGTGTTAAGCATTTTTTTTGGTTTTGTTCTTTTTAAACTCTTGGGTTCTAGCTGTTGTAACTGAATGATTAGTCTCGAGATACAAGTGTTAGCAATATATTTTAAAAAAAAAAATTAAGAAAAAGTGTTCTTTTTTTTCTCAAGGATGCCTATCAAAAAAAGTGCTTCAGACATTCTGGGGCTTTATTTAATCTCTCACTATGTTCAGTTATTCCGTTTACTGATGGAGATTATTTTCAAAAACCTCTCAGTGACACAATCAGTTTTGAGAAATACAGAAATAAGTTAGATTTACTGTCATATGACACAACAAATGTTGCCTTATTTTCAATTACGTTGTACAAATGCGAACCAGCACTTTGCAACACGACTAGAAGTACAATCCTGATAACTGAAATTAAAAAAAAAAAACCTCAAGAGAATCCTAAAAATGTGTTATCACCTTGCTATTTATAAGCTTTCATTCACAATCTGTCGTTCACAGATTTTTCAAACCTATGAAAAACACTGAGCAGGAGCATAGGCACAACACTTTTAACATGTCACAAGTCATGAACACGCTAAATGGAGAAGGGAAAATGCTTCTCTTGCTTTCTTCTTAATTAGCTTTGACCTTTGTCAAACAGTCTGCCCAGAGGCACTCATACATATCTAATTTTCACTTGTGCAACCAGAGATAATGCTTGCTTCCTGAAGCATGTGATCAGATGGGGAAATAAGCCTCAGGGAAAACAAAACAGACACAGATTATTTGTACCAGGCATTTTAGACATCATCATTATTACTATCATCTCAGTTTTTTGTTTATAGCAAGAAGAAAAATGCTATAATTAAATGTAGCTTTGTCACACATCAGCATGTATGTTAATTTAACTTTCAGACCTCTTGCATACAAAAATACAACTCTTATCGACTCAGAGCTACACATACATGAGTGCACGTTTACTTGAACAGCTTCCTCCGCTGATGCATGGCAGCTGAAGTATTATCTGAAACACACCCACAAATTATCTGTTGAATTTACAGCAAGTTGTGATTGAAGTGGCTGACACTGTGTCAGCAGCATGCAGACTCTGCACTGGACAAGAGTTCAGGGTATAAACTTTTAATGCATTCAGCACACCTTTGTGTTTGCGCATTTTTGTGTGAATCAACAGCTATAGCTTGGTACATCAAGAAAAACAGCTGAACAGGGGCGCCGATCAGGGAGCTGCATGCTGGGATGTTAAATTCATGTTCACAGTCTGTTCAAACTATTATTCTCCTTTACTTTCACACTTAAACAGAATGATCTGAGCTTCTCGCCTCCACCTTTTACACCAGTCATTGCATCCATCCTTAAATCTGCTCTCAAGAGTGCCATTTAAAGGCTCAATGACCTTTCCTCTAATGTGATTGATTTGCTATCAGAGGTGACGGGCTGGTGAGATGCACTGATTACTAATAAGTATTTGCACCCAGACACTGACTGGAGATCCAGGTTTGGGGAGGTTTGCGAAGCTATTTGAAAGAAGCAAATAGGGGATTTGATGTCACAGGCAGAGGAGGCGGGAGCCCTCTCTTCCCTCCTCCCCCTCACCCTGTGGGATACGGGGGAGCATGGCTGAGCGGGTCAGGCCCCAAAAACGAGGTGGAGACAAGTCCTTCTTGGTGGCTGTGAACTTCCAGCCCATGTGAGAGCCGCAGGTTCGGCACTGAGCAATTGTCCAGGCGTACCTGAGGGCAAAGAGAGGACCACATTTCCTTCAGAATCTTCGTCACCATGTATATTTAAGAAAAAAAAAAGAGAAAAATAAAATACAATCAAATAAAGAATATACTTTTTAAAAATTTATCTTTGCAGTAATGGAAAGAATTTAGCAATAAAAACAAGAAAGCACTTGATCATGTTTGAAATAGTGATCACACATAAATGTGGCATATTTGAACAACACCAAGAGGAAACGTGTATTTTCAATCATTTATTAAAATAATACCAATAGATGTTATTTCCTCTGTAAAGAAAGTCAGTTAATCTATGGTGACATAGGCTAGTTTGCTCCCCTGTCTCAGAACACTTTCTCTCCACGGATCATTTTAAATCTGAGTTTTGACCTGGCTTTTTCATAACCCTCCATTTCAGTTTTTTGCTTTTTCTTGTTGGATTAGCTTGTATGCTGAGGATCATTATCCTGTGAAACAATCTGTTCCATATGAACCTTTGCTTCTGGAGAAACATCATCTTGTCTTCAAGCACTTTGAGATTAACAGAATTCATAGTGAATCAATAACTGCAAGCTGCCCAGTCACTGACCACCAATAACTTCCACTGCTGCGCTTCAAAACTGTATGAGGTTCTTCTTCAGAAAAACAAAAAAAAAATGTTTGTGCAGTCTGTGTCAAACGTGTGTGCTGTTAGTGTGGTCAAACAACGTTATCAGTTTTGATTTATCTGTCCAAAGCACATTACTGCAAAAGGCTTGACCTTTCCCTGTACATCAATGGTCAGACTGCAGTTTTCCTTTGACGTTCTTGCTGGATGGCAAAGTCTTCTTTTCCAGGCATGGTTCACATTCAGATTATATTTTTACAGTCTCTTTCTGGTCACAGATGCTTGTACTTTGACAAAAGCTTTTAAGAGTTTTCCAAACCCTGTGATGACATTTTGGAGGTCAGTTCTAGTTTCTTTGGCAAAATCTATGCCTCTTCTAAATGATGTTCTCGAGAGAGAGGAAATATTTATCTCACATAACTTGATCATTTATTTTGAATTTGGAGATCTTTTTAAAGTTGTAAGACTTAGAGCCTTGCATTCTGAAGGACCCTGTAGAGCTCTTTAGATCTCACCTCTGCGGTGATACCACTGCAGAGATTTGAACTATAAATGTCCCCCCGTATACATTCTAGAGTAGTTTGAATCACTTAAAATGACACTGGAACCCCAGATTCTAAGTTTGTGGATATTCTTTGTGACAGTTATTTGAATGTTAAAGAGTGCTTGATTTAAAGAGAATCAATAAATTAATGAATGAATAGTCATTTCCCTTGCCTATTCAGTTTTAAGTATGGTATTTTTGGAAGGAGGTGGACCTGTGTCAGGGCTCAAACACAGCAGAAACATTTCTCCATGTGGTCTCAGATGAAAGATTCCCGTATAACAAACACAACACCAAATGGTCAAAGGCTTTTCATTTCAGACACTTGGTAGTTTTTAAACAGATTACAGCTGGACCAAAAAAAGGTTGTTCATGCTTGCAGAGAACTGAAGACACTGTATGTCTCACATTTAAAATGCACCTTAAGGGAGCAGTGAAAAGCAAAGTCAGTAGATCTAAATCAATACATTTACAGATTGTTAGGTGCTTTAATATTAACTACTTAAAGGGGTCAGCTAAACACCATGAGAGAAGGAGAATTACCCCGGAAACCAGCTATGCAGTGTGGATGGCCTGCCGACAAGGTTGAGGTTGTTGGCTTTGTAGACAGTCAGCGTTTCGTGCACGTAACCATGAGGGTTGACGTACGCAGCCATAGGCCCATACAGAGACAAGCTGCACAGAAGGAAAAAGGCAGGCCGGACATGTCATCAGCAATGATTGTGACTTCAGTCAAAAACAATGCATCATAATGATCTTTTGAAAAGGAGAGCCCGAATGGAGATTTGATCAATAGTATAGCAAATGGTAATAACTGCCTTGTAAATGCCTCAAATTAAATGCAAATTCTGCCATTTCTGAAACCAGCAGTGAGTTTGTACAATTTGATGTTGGATGTGTGAGTATTGCCAACAATTTCAAAACCTTCTGGAGTGAAAAATCCACTGAAGAAATACTGGACAGCCTCAGAATAAGATGAGGATTATAGCTGTATTAAACATGCATGTTGCATCAATATTTAAGCATTAAAGTTGAATACAATTTTGTCTAATATGAAGGGCATCACTCATACAGCACTCTAGAGCATTTGAGTATATTTATATTTTGGTTTTACATTTAACGTATTCACTGTTTTGCTTCAGTCTGATCAGTGTCAATGCTAATGTTAAAATGGCTTTCCTCGTCTTCTTGGCCTACCAAAGTGCTTTCACACACATCCAGAGCCCTTCTGATGCTCTATTCACACTGGACGAGTATTACCAGGGGACCTGGGTCATTTGTAAAAGCTGCAGTGGACATCTGTGAATTCAATCCAGCGCAAACATGCTCAAAGGTTCTGGGATCATTTCAATTCAGCACAACTCCACATCTTAAAGAGATCTGTATCTGCCTCTGTCCCAGAGGGACTACAGCAATTTTGATGAAGATAATCACTGATGATTGTTTGGAAAAAAATAAAATAAAATGAAATAATTTGTCAACATTTAGCCACATAGGGACAAACAAAAAGAAAGAAGCCCTAAGTCATACGATGAGCTACGATGAGATGGATGATGCATCTCATGTATGCAGTAAAGAATCTTCTTCAGTTATTTTATTTTGGTGTCAGAATCAATACAAATGCTACTCTGATCCTTGAGTATGATACACTGCAGTTAAAGGTACCATGGAAAATTAGGCACACACATCAAGTTATAATTCTACGATATTTACACATTTTCACCCGTCTATATGCGAGCTGTTGTCACTTTCAGTTATCTGGGGATTAACGGTAGTAAATTCTAGTAAAGTACAATGCTGGACAAAACACAGATGTTGGAGTGTAATTTTTGAATTACTGCTGGTCTGTAGGTAATACTAGTCCCATTTGAATTAGGCATTCGCCATTACAGTTTTTCTTTTTGCTTATGTCATGCTTTTTTTTCTCTGTCATACACACAAGTGAATTTCTTAGCCCAAACTGGCTAAAGGTTTGTATACAAAGATCTAAAAATCACTGTCAAGTCCTATACTCATTACCATATACATTTTATTGACTGGCTAGTGGAACCAGTTCAGTGCTCTTCGAGCTGCAACGCTAAACTGAGCTGAGACTAAAGGATGCAAAATTTGTCGTCCACATTAATGTCACCAGACAATTTACACAACCAATTGCAAAAAAAAAAAATGTTAAAAAGACAACCAGTTACCAAAAGACCTCATTTTCATTTTACTCCTGAGTTGAAAATGAAAACAGCACATCATTTAGCCGAGAGTGTGCTTCACAAGTTAATAACTTCTGAGCAACTTTATTATAAATCACACACGCAACCACTCATTTATTGAGATTATCCGGATGATAAAATCACAGGAGCTGGACAGTTTCCCAGGTCCTCCTTTTTTTTTTTTTTTTGTCTGAACAAAGACATTAACCATGACCCATCACAGTTAGTTAGAAAATTACATTATATAACAATGAGAGTGGAGGTGCAGACTGCAAAGCAGGGCCACTTACATTTATGATGTAACCTCTGAATTTATACAGTTTTCAGAGCGTAAATTGGCCTTGACTTTGATGTGTTTTTTATAACAGTGACTGCGGTGGGGAAAATAATAATGGTTATAAATATACAATCTTATTACATCTGTTCTGGTAATATGTACATATATATCTGCAAAGGAGATGCACATTTATAGTAAAGCAAAAATACAATCTGATGTTAACATAACAATAATGAACATTATTGTTAATCAACAGAGTTTCCTGGGTTGCATGCTAACTTGCAGTTCCATCCTCTGGCCATCCCAGTGTTTACCTCCACCTGTGTGTGTAGATGTGTTCGGGGTGCAGACTGGCATTGTGACTGACGACATAGTCTTCTGACCATCTCATCTCAGTGCTGCTACCTGCATCTGTTTATGTTTATGTAGTCATTATATTAAGTCATTTGTGTGCTCTCCTCTGTCTGTCCTACATCCTCTCTCTGTCCTGTCTCCCCTCTTTTCTTTCTTTACCCGCTGGCCTTCAGCAGGAAGGTCCCCGCATATGAGCCAAGGTCCTGCTCAAGGTTTCTTCCTCTTAAAGTGGAGTTTTTCCTTGCCACTGTTTGGCTTAAAGGTTTTTTTCTCCAACTGTGGGAGTTTTTTACCTGCCATTATCCTTGTTTAGGATTCAATTTTATATTTTTAATTAATGATATTTGCTCTGGAGGTCATGCTCTGGGTCTGTAAAGCACCTAAAGACAATTGACATTGTAACAGACGCTCTACAAATAAAATTGAACTGAATTGAACATTTTGTATTTTGTGTATTTTTACTCATTTCTTAAAACCTGCATTCAAGTCTGTGCAGCACAATCACAGTAAAGGAATTATACTACATTTAACTTTATTGTTAAAAGTTAAAAGTGAGAACAACTGTTTTGAACATAGAAATTAGAGATACACCAATTGCTCTATTCTATTCCATTCTAAATTTCTTTTCCTATCAGGAATCACATCATGACAGTCAGGAGCATGTTGTGGGAGTTTTTCCACTGTGAGCACAGAATGGCAAGGAAAGCCATTTCTACAAGGTAAAAAAAAAAAAGATCTGATGTTTTTTATATACCGTAATGTGGGATGGAAAAAAAGTACAAAGGCCATTTTAATGCAAGACAGTTAGGAAAAATTGTTTTGTGTCTTTTTATACAGTGTATGTAGATGTGTGCTTTCAACTGTAGATATAAATGTCAAACAGAAATGTTAGGCTGAAATTACTTAAACAATGACATCTTAATAGTAATAAATAAAATAAAATAAAACAGATCCTCACCTGAAAATCTCATTTTTTGTGGTGATTTCTGTGTCCTGGCACTGCTTACAGCACAGTGATGTACACTGAGGAGGGAATATAACATAGTGTTAACAGTATAAACTGTATATCAAGTATCCCCATTCAGAGGTTTTCACTTAAAAGACTGGATGCTAAAATTAATGCTTCCACAAGAGCCACTCAAGTGTTGAAACAAGTTGCTTGATTGTGACCAGGAAGAGGGTCCATTAAGAGGGATTATTATCCACTGAATCAGACAGTGGGGGAAAAAAACAGATAATGGGCAGATGCATTAAAGAAGCACTACGCACATCCACCTACAGTTTCTGTTAATGCAACAACGCTGGAACCTCGTACTGTGAACACTATTTTCTGTTCAATTTCTGTGAAAGGGTTAGCACAGCAACAGTCTTCCTCACCTCAAAACAGCTGTGATTTCTGCTGTTTACCTGAAGCTTTCAATTTGATGCCTTATTGCACGCAGTACACATTTAGAGCTGTGCTGTATGATTGATAGGACTTCATCATTAATCTGTGCAACATCTAGCACTGTACTGATTTAAAACTCTTAAATTTTATTTAACAGCCTGCACATTTTTAACCACTACATTTCATAGCAGTTACATTGTTATTGTAGTTTATTTCATGTTACAAAACCTGTGCTGTTTGTTCTAACAAAACTTGGATCAATAGTCTATCTATATGACAAAACTATAAACTCTTCGTATTTGCACCTAATTATAGGAGCTGATCATCTTGAGTGATATGTATGATCATTGCTTTGATTAATTTACATGGTAAAACCATTCCAACGGGGATAGGGAAGAGTTAAGCATTGTCATATATCGACCAGGGTTTATTTCACTAGAGAGGTGTACTCAATGGACTACCACTTAAACTGCTTTGGTGACCACCAAATGCAGCCACAACAGCTTTGTTTTTTATTTACAATAGCATCATTCCTCTAAAAGACATTGCGTCCTCTGGTGTTTCGTGAAGGTGGCATCAAGTTAGTACAAAATCTATTCATTGCAAAGGCAATAACACATGATCCAAGTCATCTTTTTTTACTCATAGTTCACCCCTTCAGATTTATGGAAAGCAGAATCATGCTACTGAAAGGGATTACTCCATCAGGACAGAAAAGTTAGGGTAACAATAACCAACGAGAAAACCGAGTTAATCATCAGACACTCTTCCATCTGTGTGGGCCCAAAATATACCAACAAAATACCTCCTCCAACAAAAACATTTGATGTAAATTCAGGGTAAGATTTTCCTTTTTACTTCCCTCCCTTTTTCACCCTTCTGCACCATCAAGGTTTCTAATGTGCTTGAATAAGATTTACCCTTAACATGTCCACCTGGGAAAGGTATAGAAGAATGATTGAAAGATCACTGA
>JAGFBZ010001877.1:0-30808 GCA_018398805.1 Hirundichthys speculiger
AAAAAACAGGTGTTTAAACTAAAATGCTGCTAAAAAAGCCTTAATCCAGTAGTCGGGGATTGACTGCTTTTGTCTGCATCCACTCATTCGAGTAAAAGCTCTCCTTGAGGGAATGTCTTCTTATCATTCTTGTGATTGTTTCTCCCCACTTTTCAGGTATGCGTATGTCTGTAACGCTGCTTAAATAGTCATAACCGATGAACAATATGTGCTTATGTGTCAAAAGAAGAGCAAGGCATTGTAGTTAGAGAAAAACCCTCATCAGCAGAGCCTCGTGTGCTTTCCAAGCTTAGCTGGTAGCAGCAGGAAGGTTTTCATCCTTTTTTTTAAAGTGACATGCTCAGAAACATTATTTTTTTTCTGTATTACTGCTGACATATTGAGCTGTTTTTTGTAAGTATAAGTTTCTTTTTTTCCAGGATTTAAGTATTCGTAATGATAAAGAAAATCTGGTGTTTCTTAGGAGAAAGAGAATACATTTGCAGTATGAAGATGGTACGTAAACTACTACAACAACTTACCTGCTGTACTGAAATGTTTGTTCAGATATTATACAGATATTGCAGATATATTATATTATACATATATTCATTTATGAGTTTTGAAATCAGATCACCACATAATACACAAAAGTGTTCAGGTTAATCTAAAGCTAAAAAATAAAATGTAGATCATCACAAATATGAGTTCAATACCGTGGAAAAGACTTTCATATTCAGCAGTTTCAGGCTGGTTGACTCCGTGATTGGTGTTGCAGCTCTGACTGTTGCTCTCTGACTGGATCCACCTGAAACACAATAAATACAATCACTGAAAAGTAAAATGCTGATTGTTGAAGATGAGAGAAAATGAAATACTGATCCACTGACCTGCTGCAGCACGAATCTGGAAAAGCACATATATTTTTAAACAAAGTTGTCTTACTACAGTTAAAGATTAAAATATATCTGTACATATGATGATATTGGAAAAATAATCTCATCCAGTATCAGAAGAAAAAGGTCTCACCCTTGAACAGTCTGTAGCAACACAACAAGAGCACAAGAAGAAAAAGTAGAAGAAGACTAACGGGTCCAGCGATTAACAGCACAAGAACTAAAAAGCTTTCAGGTCTGGACACAGCTGTAGTAAAGATAAACATTAAGAAGTTATACAAGTAATGATGCAGATTTTCTGACATGATGATCAAAGTATTTTCAGAAAAAAATCAACTTCGAGAAAATAGAAAATAACACAAAAATCCACATACATACATTTAATGTTGACCTCTTTCCAAACAAACAACAAAATGGTTCAGAAAATCAAACATCAACTATTTAAGTGGAACTCACCCTTAACTGACATCCAACTTTGTGGTGAAACCTTTCCTGAAGTCTCACACATGTAGAAGCCTTCGTCTGACTGTGACACTGCAGAGATATTCAGCTCCCCTCTGGTATCAGTCTGGATAAGTTTGTCATTGTGATAGAAAATCACATTGGAAAGATTTTGATTTTGTCGTCTCAGTCTGCAGCTCAGACTAACAGAAGCTCCCTCAGTCACAGGATGGACGGGGCTCACCAGGATAATATCACCATCTGGAAAACAGACAAACAGCATGAACATTTATCTTCTGATTTCACATGTTGTTTCAATCTTCTTTCAGTGTCCATCAACTAAAACATACAATAAAACCACAACTAAAATCATGAATAAGGAAACACTTGTTCTGCTCATTCAGAAATTAACTTGTTTACAGATCTGTTTCAAATTAAAACAGCATCTTCTACATATGCAAGAATTCTGCATACATTATAGCAAATCACATATAATAATTTAATTTATGTATTTATTTAACCAGGGAAGTCAACTGAGAAGCAGTTCTCTTTTACAATGACAACCTGGCCAAGAGGCAGCATTTAGAGCAGATAAAACAGTCATCTGAGAAGACAGGTGCTTTTCTCTCAGTGTAATGTGAATAAAAATGTCATACTCTACTTGAAATTAACTCCTGTACAACAAACTGATGATACATTTTTCACAATTAACAATGTTAAAAAAAAAAGAATAAATACATGAATAAATGTAATTACACTCACTCTGTCCAGTGATGTTGACTGCATTGCTGAATACTGATCCGGACTCACACCAGTACACTGTATTACCGGGCTGCAGCTCATGAACAATACATGTTGATCTGTTCCAGGATGAACAGGTAGAAACGTAGTTATCACACGAGTCAACCCTGCTACTCTCCACTCAGTAGACTTTCCCTCACAGGCCAGTGAGACAGAGTCAGAGGTGAAGTGTTGAACTCTGTCAGGACTGACTGTGAGAGATGCTGAAGGATGAGCATCTGAAAAACAAACCATGATGAAGAGTCACACCTCATGATAATGTAGTGAGAAAAGGCATCAAGCACACCAGCAGCCCAAGTGAGCGTACACATCTTGACCTGGCGCACAGTGCTTCCACTCAGGCCGCTGTACTTGGGGGTGTCACAAAAGGGGGGTGCCAGCAAGATGATGGTGAGTCAAGGGGTTGTGAATATAGCGTGAGTGTGTGTGCACTTGTGTGTAAGTGCAAGTAAGTCTGTGAACTTCTGCCCCAGTTAGTCACCAGGCAAAGTTCGCACAGTTCCTGCTATGCAATGTTATTCGACCTTTGTAGTGTACTGATACATGGTCCACAGGTGTCATGGGGGAAGGGGAGGGGTAGTGGGGGCAGTTGGCTTAACATTCAGGAGATAACGGGTGTTCTAAGGCTGACACAGGGGAGCCAATTCAGATAACAACTGCTTTGGGTAGGGCCGACCCCATTAATTTTTGGTTCTGGTTCATCCCCAATGGCGATTACAAAAGAAAGCATCTGCCTTTGCTGAGAGCAGAAGAGATCTCTTCCTAGATCTCTTCAAATAAAGTCAAGAAACATATAAAAGAAATATATGCGTAGTAAAAAATACAAAAAAAAAAATTAAGTTTGACAAGATGGTCTCATTAGAGGAAAAGTTGTTGGGTTGCAACAATGAATCAATTTCTACCATTGCAGGACATTAAACATACAGTGCATTGCCCCCCTTGAACTATTCAACTTTTTGCTACATTTCAGGCTTCAAACGTAAAGATATGAATTTTTAATTTTTTGGCAAGAATCAACAACAAGTGGGACTCAATCCTGAAGTGGAATGAAATTTATTGGATATTTGAAACATTTTTAACAAATAAAAAACTGAAAAGTGGGGTGTGCAATATTATTGGGCCCATTTACTTCCAGAGCAGCAAACTGACTCCAGAAGTTCAGTGAGGATCTCTGAATGATCCAATGTTGTCCTGAATGACTGATGATGATCAATAGAATCCACCTGTGTGTAATCAAGTCTCCGTATAAATGCACCTGCTCTGTGATAGTCTCAGGGTTCTGTTTAAAGCTCAGAGAGCATCATGAAGACCAAGGACACACCAGGCAGGTCCCAGATACTGTTGTGGAGAAGTTTAAACCTAGATGTAGATACAAAAGATTTCCCAAGCTTTAAACATCTCAAGGAGCACTGTGCAAGCAATCATATTGAATTGGAAGGAGTATCAGACCACTGCAAATCTACCAAGACCCAGCCCCAGCCTCTAAACTTTCATCTCGAACAAGGAGAAAACTGATCAGAGATGCAGCCAAGAGGCCCATGATCACTCTGGATGAACTGATCTACAGCTGAGGTGGGAGAGTCTGTCCACAGGACAACAATCAGTCTACACTAAACAAACTGGCCTTTATGGAAGAGTGGCAAGAAGAAAGACATTTCTCAAAGATATCCATAAAAAGTCTTGTTTGAAGTTTGCCACAAGCCACCTGGGAGACACACCAAACATGTGGAAGAAGGAGCTCTGGTCAGATGAAACCAAAATCAAACTTTATGACCACAAAGCAAAATGATATGTTTGGAGTAAAAGCAACACAGCTCATCACCCTGAACACACCATCCCCACTGTCAAACATGGTGGTGGCAGCATCATGGTTTGGGCCTGCTTTTCTTCAGCAGGGACAGGGAAGATGGTTAAAACTGATGGGAAGATGGATGGAGCCAAATACAGGACCATTCTGGAAGAGAACCTGTTGGAGTCTGCAGAAGTCCTGAGACTGGGACGGAGATTTATCTGCCAACAGGACAATGATCCAAAACATAAAGACAAGTCTACAATGGAATGGTTCACAAATAAATGTATCCAGGTGTTAGAACGGCCAAGTCAAAGTCCAGATCTGAATCTAATCAAAAATCTGTGGAAAGAGCTGAAGACTGCTGTTCACAAACGCTCTCCATCCAACCTCACTGAGCTCCAGCTGTTTTACAGGAATAATGGGCAAGAATTTAGTCTCTCAATGTGCAAAACTGATAGAGACAAACCCCAATAGACTTGCAGCTGTAATTGCAGCAAAAGGTGGCGCTACAACGTATTAATGCAAGGGGACTGAATATTGCACGCTCCACTTTTCAGTTTTTTTGTTTGTTAAAAAAGTTGAAAATATCTGATAAATTTTGTTCCTCTTCATGATTGTGTCCCACTTGTTGTTGATTCCTGACAAAAAAAATTGAAATTTTATATCTTTATGTTTGAAGCCTGAAATGCGGCCAAATACTTTCGCAAGGCACTGTACATAGCAACTAAAACATCGACTGCGTTTTTCACAAAGCAAGAGTGTCAGTGTTAACAGTGAGGAAAAACAATTAACAAGTACTTAAACTAACCTGCAGACCAGACCATCTGAGTCTGACTGTAAAGAGAGTAGATAACTGGGTCTCCTCGTCCAGCTCTACATGCATATCCTGCTGTGTGTGTCTGTCCATCAATGATGTAGGAGTCCTGTTCAGTCCCACTGGTGCTACCAGGTAGCAGCTCATAGTTGTAGGAGTTTGTTGATGGTTGAGGAACAGCTTTATACCAGTAGAACCTCCATCCTGCAGACGGATGTTTGACCTCACAGCTCAGAGTCACTGAGGCTCCAGGACTCAGCCATGATGGAGACACAGTGAGGACAGGTTGAGGTTCTGTTGGAGACATTGTTTTGTATTAAACGTAGTTTACTCCATAGACAGCATTTTTCTTCTGTCTCTTAAAATCTCACCCAACATGTGACAAAGTAGTGTGAGGGTGCACAATAGGAGATGGGGTTATGATATGCAACCGACTTAAGATCTGTCATTGAAAGACTATGACAGATGTGCAATATGTGACTGCGCAGCCATTCCCAAACTTTAGAATACCACAGCCCAATTTGAATTGTGAAAAATGTCTGCGGCCTACCCAAACCTTTGATCACAGTTGTAATTATCATACAAGACTCGGGGGTATGTTTCAATATTAATGCAAGGTGACACTTGTCCTATTGACAGTAGAATAACTCAACTGGTTTGTTTTATTACTTATAATTTTTTTTTTAAATCATGTCATAAATATTTTACAGTAATTAAAAACATTTAAAAAATACAAGTTTAAAAGTATATTTATTTGTTTATTTTTAATGACCTCTCACGGCCCACCTGCAGTACCATGACGGCCCAGCAGGGGGCCACGGCCCCCACTTTGGGAATCACTGCCATAGCGGTTTGCAGGTAGCGGTTTGTGGAAAGCGCAACCTGCTCTTAAAGGCAATGGCTACTATCAAACCTAATTTATTCTGAGAGTGGTTGCATCCTAACTGTTGCCTGGTAAAATATGATGTGAATCACTTTGAACATGTCTGTTTGGAACTGTCCATGTTCAAGAAATCAGCAAGAAAGAACCAAAAGTCAACATCAAACATTATTTTAAGTCTTAATCTTAACCCTCCTGTTATGTTCGTTTCGGAGGAGGGTCATTCCATGTCAAATCAACCAAGAATTTCCCTTGACCTCTCAGATTTTTTTCAAATTTTGGGGAATAATTGAGACCCGTGAATAATGGCCAGAACTGGAAAAAAATTTGCGCTAAGCCTCTTAATTAGTGAGATACACGCTAATGAACTTTTCGCTAATTAACGATACCACACGAATTAAAACATCCATATCTCTGGAAGTATAGCACCTAGAGAGCTGGTTCTGGTGTCATTTTGAAGCCTTTTTCAAGCCCTTTATCCCTGTCTAACAGGTTTTGTTCTCAAATCATTGAGAAAAAACCTGTCACATTTTATAAACTTTAAAGATGAGCCAAAAAAAATTATATTTTTTAATTTTCATCCTCTAATTCATGTCAGAGTCCCTCATGATGTAAGCAAACTTCCAGTAAATTTGGTGATGGGCACTCCAACAGTTCCTGATCAACAAGCAGTTATAGGTGGCATGTCCTTCGGAGAATAAGTGAAATGTGGCCAACACCCCGTGTTTCTGAAGAATTAGTGCATTTCTTCTGTAGCTTTCCTATCTCTGCATAATGATTTTATGTTGTTTCAAGTACAAACCTTGGTCAGATTTACCACTCTTTGATGAAATAATATTATACACCTTACCTGATACAAACTCTGCTCAAATTTATTCTCTGCTACCACAGTTCCTAATCTTTGATTTTCCTTTCCAATGCAGAAACAGCAGCCATTGTTTCTTTGTTTGAGATGGAATATGTTCTTCCTGTTGCTGTTTTTGCTTGAACAGTTGTTAGCACATCATGGTAGTCATGATGAGAGAGTCTGGGGGTCTGGAAATGTATGATGGGAATGGTCCATGTGGAAAAGACCGGAAAAGACATCCTCGCCAGTGGAAAGACAGGAACGTGTAGGCCTTAGAAGTCTGATGGCTGAGAGTGAGACGAGTGACCACAGTGGTTCAGCCTTGAGTGGTTATGTGACAGTGGCTTACAACAGCCAATGGTGGGTGGCATGTGTCAAGGATTATAACCCAGAGAGGCATGAACTTGAAGTTACCTTCCTCCACCCAAAGATTAGGAAAATCAAAGATTAGGAACTGTGGTAGCAGAGATAAATTTGAGCAGAGTTTGTATCAGGTAAGGTGTATAATATTTTCATCAAAGAGTGGTGAATCTGACCAAGGTTTGTACTTGAAACAACAAAAATCATTATGCAGAGATAGGAAAGCTACAGAAGAAATGCACTAATTCTTCAGAACACGGTGTTGCCACATTTCACTTATTCTCCGAAGACATGCCATCTATAACTGCTTTTTTGATCAGGAACTTTGGAGTGCCCATCACCAATTTACTGGGAAGTTTGCTTACATCATGAGTAACCTCTGACATGAATTAGAGGAAAATTAAAAAATATAATTTTTTTTGGCCCATCTTTAAAGTTTATAAATGACAGTTTTTTTTCTCAATGATTTGAGAACAAAACCTGTTAGACAGGGATAAAGGGCTTGAAAAAGGCTTTCAAAATGACACCAGAACCAGCTCTCTAGGTGCTATACTTCCAGAGATATGGATGTTTTAATTCGTGTGGTATCGTTAATTAGCGAAAAGTTCATTAGCGTGTATCTCACTAATTAAGAGGCTTAGCGCAAATTTTTTTCCAGTTCCGGCCTTATTCACGGGTCTCAATTATTCCCCAAAATTGAAAAAAATCTGAGAGTCAAGGGAAATTCTGGTTGATTTACATGGAAGACCCAGGACAGCAATTATGTTCCCGGGTCAATTTGACCCAGGAAATGTTTGATCATCCAAAAGTATCTAAAACTAAAACTCCCAATAAAACACTGTTTATATCTCATTATTAACTCCATCACTAACTATTTAAATCAATATTTAGTGCATTGTTGTTCTTTACCTCTCACAGATCATGGTTCAATGGTAATTATTCACTCATTTTCTTTTTTTTAATTAATGTTAAAACTAGGGCTGTCAATTTCTCAAATTAATTAATCGATTAATCGCATGCTGTCATAGTTAATCATGATAATCACAAAATTAATCGCCTATTTTTTATCTGTTGTAAACTACCCATATACAGATCTTTTTTCAAGTTGTATTACTCTTATTAATACGAGTCCTGACTAAACCAGGAAATACGACCATATTAGTCCAGTCCTGCGGTCTCTGGCTTCCTGTCACTCAGAGAATAGACTTTAAAACATCTCTACTTGTGTTCAAGTCTCTTCATGGCCCCAAAGTCCACTCTGACATGTTAGATCATATGAACCACCCTGGACTCTGAGAACCTCAGGTGGTCGCCTGCTGGTGTCCAAGTCAGACTAAACAAGGGAAGCTGCTTTCAGTTTTATGCTCCTAAAATCTGGACCAGTCTTCTAGAAGATGTGAGACAGACCTGAACTCTGACAATGTTCTGATCCGACTGAAATAGTTCTGTGTTAGATTGAAGAATGTGACTGGAAGATTTTATCTGCACTCTTCATTTAAATTTAATTAATTAATTTTTTTAATTACTTAATTTATTATTTATTGATTATTTTATGCTTGTATGGAATGATTCTATTTGCCTTCTTGTGACTTTATGCACCTGTAAAGCACTTTGAATTGCCTTGTGTACGAATTGTGTGCTCTACAATAAAGTTGCCTTGCCTAGTCACAAATGCTTGCCTTATGCAAAACAAATGCATGTTTATTTATTGCTACAATGCCAAACCATTATATATTATATATATATACATATACTCAATATTTTCTCTTATGTTCTTCATACAAAATATTTTCGTGGTTTGCTTCAAACGCGGGGGGGCTCTCTGCATCCGCGCTCTAATTAGCCGACAAGTAATATTTCAGTAGTCGGACTCCGGTGGTAACTAAATTCACATCGACAGTAAACACAAACAACATTTATCTTGTGGAGTTAGCCATCAGGCAAGGTTTTGAAGCTGAACTTACCATTCAAAATAGTCTTTTGTATCCACGGTTTGTTTACGTCTGTCTGTCTGCGGCATTGGCCGTCGACGTCAGTGCATGGCTTCCTGTTTTGACAAACTACGGAGGATCAAACTACGGCGGGGCCCGAGGCTCATTAAACCTACTCTCCTCTTTACTATTGTACATCAAACGGCCAGGCGCGTTAATCCGCGTTAAAAAAAATTAGTTCGTTAAAATTATTTTGCGTTAATCACGCGTAACGCGTTAACTTTGACAGCCCTAATATATATATATATATATATATATATATATATATATATATATATATATATATATAGATATATATATATATATATATATATATATATATATATATATATATATATATATATATATATATATGTTGCTCATGGTGCTCATCTGTTCTAGTAGAACACTCTGCTCCCTAAATGCAGGTTTACTTGCTGTCTCAAGAGTCTGAGGGTCTGGTAAGGGCGGCAGAACCTTTAGCTATCAGGATCCTCTATAATGGATTCAATTTCTGGCCTTGGCCTGGGAAACAGACTCCCTCAGACTTTCCAGACATCCTCTGTACCCATTAAATAAATAATAATTAAAAAAGAAAAAACTCACGCAGAATGGGCTTGGTATGTGGGACTCACCTGTCATGATAAATCCATATTTATCATGACAGGTGAGTAAGACAGTAGGACTCCTGCTTGTCTGTTAAAAGCTTTCTTTTTCTTGGAAGTCATAGGCTGTTGTTCTTTCTCTTCATTGTGCATTTTCCCTTTCACAAGGAAACTTTCCAAAGACATGTTTCTTACTCATTTTGCTAGCTGGGTTAAATTTTGGCGCTCAAGTGACTGAAATGTAGCCGAGAGAAGCTGGTGATTTTTCAAAATAAACGATTTTTCAAAATAAAAGCTTGTTCAGACTCATATAATAAATAAAACTTAAATGGCTATTTTTTTCTTGCACAGCCCAGTACCAATTGATCCACGGCCCGGTACCGGTCCACAGCCCAGGATCAGCCTTGGCTGAATGTACATTTAAGATGATCTAGTTTAATTATAGGAGTAATTATAGGTAATATTCAGTCTAAAAGTGCCTTGAGTGGTTCCTGGACAAGAAAATGTAATACAAAAGCACATTGTTATTCATGCTGAAAACCAACTAACCTGCAGAACAGACCATCTGAGTCTGACTGTAAAGAGAGTAGATCACTGGGTCTCCTCGTCCAGCTCTACATGCATATCCTGCTGTGTGTGTCTGTCCATCAATGATGTAGGAGTCTGTTCAGTCCCATGTGCTACCAGGTAGCAACTCATAGTTGTAGGAGTTTGTTGATGATTGAGGAACAGCTTTATACCAGTAGAACCTCCATCCTGCAGACGGATGTTTGACCTCACAGCTCAGAGTCACTGAGGCTCCAGGACTCAGCCATGATGGAGACACAGTGAGGACAGGTCGAGGTTCTGTTGGAAACATTTTGTTAGAGGTAGTTTACAATTAACAGTTGTATCCTACAGAGAAAGCATTATTCTTCTGTCCAAATATATCATACAAGTGAGGGTGTACTATAACTATAATGTTACTGACTGATGAAATATGATGTGACTCAAGGGTGTAGGTTTGGTTTGGAAAGTGGTGGGGACATAAATTTGCCATATTGTCAGGGGTCCTTTTTTTTTTTTTTTTTTTTTAAATGAAAGTCAGATACAACGCTAGAAAATTTGCACCATACGAAACTATATTACATACCTCTCCAAATGACTCCATAGAGAAGTGTACATCATATGGTTATTTTGTTTTAAGTCATTAAGTTTTTTGTTTTAAGTCATTTAAGTAATGATTTGTAGTTCAAGAAGGAATTGAGAAAAAAATACATAAAAAAATACACAAAAATCATTTGTGTCAGACTGCTGAATGAATCAACACATAGAGGGGGCTAATCCATCTGCCTGCTGAAATAACGTATAGCGCATGTGAACAGCATGACAACACAAACGCATAGGATACAAGAATAACGATTTGTTCACACCTAAAATTCACCACGAGACGAACTTCAAAATAAAAACCAGCAACTTGTTGACGTTCTTTCAGAAAACAGAAGCCAATGCAACAAGTTGCAACGGGGTCATAGTTTTATTCAGTAAAATCTAACAAACCGGCTAGTTGGCAAGCAAGGGTAATGTTACGAAATACCGGGCATTTTTTTGTTTTTTGTGTTAGATTCAAACGTCCCTTTCTCCTTTTTCAATTTTTGATTGCCAGTTGAAAATGGAATGAACAAATGATACACGGATTAGAAAGGGACGTTTTATTTTGTTTTTCATTTTTTAATGTAACACAGAAAAAACGAAAATGCCTGTTTTTTTGTATTTCTATTTAAGACTTTGATCAAAAATACAAAAGTAAAAAACTGGCCACGGGACCGAATTTGGTTTTAATATTTATAAAAGACCGGTTGACGTGACCCGGAAGTGGCTTTGTGCGGCAGTTCCGGTAGCAACCCGGCTAGCAATATTAACAATTCAGTCTGTTTAAAAACAAAAAACAAAAAACAAAAAACTGGGCTGCATGAAAAATTTTAAGCCCCTTTGTTCGTGCCATAGCGTGGTTGCTCCATTTATCATTAGATCTGTTCCACCCGTTCACTGACGCTCCATTCACCTACTGTTTATGTTGATGCAGCGCCATCTTGTGGCGTAGATGTGTAATGACAGTAGAAAAGTTTTGACCTCGATTATCAGACAACCTACTTTTTGAAAATAATATTTGCGCCTTTGTGCACAACAACATCTTCTGTACCATGTGAAAGGCCAGAGAGGTTGTGTTAAAAAAAAAAAGAAATCGCTGAAAACCTGTTAAGAGACTGTTACTTCTTAATAAAAATGACTAAAGTTTCCCCTGTCCTGTACATCATTGTTCAAGTTACACAAACATATTCAGTTCCATCTTCCTAGTTTGACCAGCACTTTCACTGTCCTCTGCCTGTTCAGGCCCATGTTATTCTCCTAAAGTGACAAAAAAGAAAAAACCTTACACAACCTGCCATATAATATGATACTTCCATACTGGGAGACTTTACACACACAGAATACATCGATGGCATATTTTATTATACACATATGTGATAATGTATGTAGAGAATTTATTTGGCCATGCACGCTGCTGAATAAGTCCTTGCTCAAACTAGTATTTGATTCTAGTGCCGCCATGCCCCGAAGATAATTTTCATCTGTTTTGGTCCTGCACATTTACTAACAGGTTCTGGAAAGATGTCTGTCATTTCATTTCAACTTCTATCGATAACACCTTCACTCTCTGTTTTGAGAATGTACTGTTTGGTTTCACTACCTTCACTCCATCTAAAATAATACAGTACCATAATTAATATGGTACTGGTAATATAATTAATCTTATTATTTTATTTGCCAAATTTAATATCCATAAATGAAGATATATCAACAAAACTCCTTGTTTTCTTTTTTTTTTTCAGAATGAAACCAAGCAGTACATTATCACTATTAGGAACTCCATTAACACCAAAGCAATAAAAACAGTGGATCTATGTCATGTACTTAATGTTTTTCTTTGAATTATTTCTTGTTTATGACCCCCTGGCGTAACTAAAAACGTAAACGTAAAACAAAGAAAGACACTTTGTTGTATTATATGTTCTGTTTAAATCTCAATAAAGTTCCTTAAAAAAAAAAAAAATCTAGCGCCGCCATGCTACCGGAACTACCGCACAAAGCTACTTCCGGGTCACGTAAACCAGACAAATTAAATATCAAAAAATAAATTCGGTCCCGTGAGAGGCAAGATGGCGGAGTGAGCGGGTGTACTTTCCAAAGCTCCCGACACACAGTCCCAAATTTGTGATCTTAGAGAGTTTCAATTCACCCAAAACGAAGGAAATGGCTAACCCAATCATCATCAAACAACCAAAGCTGGTTTTTGACTCTGGTACTAAGGATAAAACACTTGGAGCTGACAGTAGAGTTAGCGACCACGTCCAGGAGCATGACTACGCCTTGGAGGCTTCAGCATCGGTCTAAAAGGGATCGCGCAAATAACTCAACTCCATCAACTCCGGTGAAAGCACCTCTGGAAAAGAAGTCTAATTCGTCAGAAAACACTGAAAAGAGTGAGTTATCCCTAAAAGATGTAATGGAAGCCATAGCAGGACTGGGGAAAAAAGTTGACTCTCACCAGAATAATACAGATGAAAAGCTAGAGATGGTTGATGCTAAGCTTGCTGAGCTAAAACAACAAGCTGTTCAAAGTAGCACTATGCTTGCTATCTTGGCTAAGGCGGTTGAATTTAACACGGAAGAAGTGAGAGAATGCAAAGCCAAAGTCAAAGTCATTGAGAAACAAAATGAGCAAATAACTAAAGAAAACTCTGAGCTTAAGATGAGGCTAAGAGAGCAAGAGCGCTATAAGATAAGGTGGAGTCTTCGTGTAAAAGGTATCGAAGAAAGACGAGATGAAGATATCAGAGCAAGAGTTCTTGACATTTTTCGTCAGATTATCCCTGACATGAATACCAATCTGGAGAATGCCGTCGATGTGGTGCACAGGTTGGGAAGAAGAATGGACAAAAAGAATCGACATGTTGTGGTGCTTTTTTCCATCAGACGTGTAAAGGAGGAAATCTGGAAAAAGAGTAAAAACTCCTTCTATTGCAAGGAAAAAGGAATAAGCTTTGCAGAGATGTTGCCAAAAGAAGACTGGGAGGAAAGACAAAGACTGTGGCCTCAAATAGAACAAGATAGAAAAGCTGGCAAAGTAGTCTACTTTCGAGGCCCATTTGGATACATTGAAGGTCGCAGGATTGGATCTAATGGGTGAAGACGCTGTTGAAAAGGGTTGGAGAGGGTGAAAATATGTTAAGGGACGTTTGTGCATTAATCTACCTCAAAGCCTTTGGAACTACTGAGCGTTAGTTTGGGAGTAGTGTGTTTAAGAGTTACAATGTTAGTTTGTTAATTTTTTATTTATTTATTTATTTATTTGCTGTTGTTTTGTATTTATTAAAGTATGCTAAGTGCAAAAATTACTTTTGGTTCATTGAATACAAGGGGCTTAAAAGATACTGTTAAAAGGAAAGCTTTGTTTTTATTTTGCAAAGGACAAAAATCTCACTGTATATTTCTTCAAGAGACTCATTCTTCAGAAGCAGACACAAGTTTTTGGATCACTCAATGGGGCGATAAGACCCTCTTCAGCCACGGCTCAAATCGTTCTGGAGGTGTGGCGATATGTTTCAACAACTTTCCTGGAGAGGTTGTCACTCACCGAGCTGATGGAGATGGACACTGGCTTATAGTGGTAATGAAGATTAATGATATTTTCCTCATATTGGTTAATGTTTATGGTTTCAACAGTGACAGACTCAACAACTCTTCTAGATGATTTGACTAATGTGATTGCAGACTATAAAAGAATATATCCATCTGATCATATTCTTGTTGGGGGTGATTGGAATATGACACCTGATGAATGGTTAGATAGATGGCCATCAAGATTTGGAAGACAGCAGTATAATGACATGTTAGGTAATTTTGTGGCAGATAACAATTTAACAGACATATGGAGAACACTAAATCCTGATCTTAGGAATTATTCTTGGTTCAAACCTAATGGAGAATGTAAATCAAGGCTGGATTACTGGTTGGTTAGCGATGGCATTTCTAGGTTGACATTACATTCTTTGATTTCCAAAGCACCCTTGTCTGATCACTGTTATATAGATTTAACTTTAGGAACTAGGGAAGAAAATAACAGACATAAAGGTTACTGGAAGTTTAATTCAGGTTTATTAGGAAATGAGGAATATTGCAACATGGTAAGAGAAATTATTAGGGTCGTTGAAACTGATCATTCAATTGAAGATTTTAATAAATGGGAATTTGTTAAATATAAGATTAGAATAGCCACCATAGGTTTCTCCAAAAAACTTAATAGAGAAAGGGTGGAAAAGGAAAGGAATCTCTTCAAGGAAATAAATGAGTGTTGTAATTCTCTTGTACTAAATAGCACAGAACTTATGTCATTACAATCTAGATTAGACGAAATGTTCCTTAAAAGAGCACAAGGAGCTTTTGTTAGATCCAGGGCGAAATGGATTGAAGCTGGAGAAAAGAATTCCTCTTATTTCAGTAACTTGGAGAAAAGTCGACAGCAAAAGAACGCTATAGATAGGTTAGTTATCGGTGATGTTGAATGTACAGATAATAAGGTAATTGAAAAAGGTATTTACTTTTTTTTCTGACCTTTATTCTACAGCCTACTCTGGAGTAGATACGGAATTCTTTTTTTCTAAAATCAAGAATTTTATCCCACTTATTGAGGTCTCTTTTAAAAATATATGTGTCACCGATATTATTATTGAAGAGTTGGATACAGTTGTTTCAAACTTGGCCCTGAATAAATCACCGGGTACAGACGGTCTTACAGCTGATTTTTATAATTTTTTTGGAGAGAGTTAAGAATGTTATTATTTAGGACTGTCAATTTATGTATAGAAAGGGAAGTATTAACTGCTAGTATGAAACAAGGGGTAATCACTTTGATTCCCAAATCTGGGAAAGATAAGAGATTTATCAACAATTTAAGGCCAATTACACTGTTGAACACAGATTATAAAATTGTCTCTGGAGTTATTGCTGCCAGATTAAAAAAAGGGATCACAACAATAATTGACGAGACACAATTGGGCTTCTTGAAAGGTCGATCAATACATAACAACATTCGTCTGGTGCTCGATATGATGGAGTACAGTGATTTATTTAATGAAGGTGGATATATTTTATTCTTAGATTTCTATAAAGCATTTGACTGTGTTGAACATCCCTTTATTATTCAAACTTTGTCTCATTTGGGTTTTGGACAGAAATTTGTATCTTTGATTGGAATGTTGTATACTGATATCAACAGCTCGGTGTCTTTAGGCCACGATGGTACATGCTCGAGATTTAAGATCAGAAGGGGTATAAGACAAGGCTGTCCTAGTTCTCCTTTGTTATTTATAATGGTTGCAGAGATGTTATCTATACTAATTAAAAACTCTGGTTTACAAGGTCTTGAATTATTAGGAAATCAATTCATCATTAGTCAGCTGGCTGATGATACAACTTTGTTCTTTAAAGACAGTGACCAAATTCCAAAAGCCTTACAAACTATAAGCATATTTTCAAAGGCTTCAGGTTTGAAATTAAATGTTGATAAATGTGAAATATTAACTTTACATGATTGTCCGCTGCAGCTATTATACAATATCAAAGTGAAGAGAGAAGTCAAATATTTGGGTATTTGTATTTCAAAAGATAAAGAGGTGTCTGAGAAGTTGAATATTCAGAATAACAGAAAGGTGTAAATCAATTTTGAATAGATGGCTCCAAAGAGACATCACGATATTTGGCAGAATTTTGTTAACCAAAATGGAAAGTTTATCTAGACTCATTTATCCAGCGAGTACTTTACCTGTTTCAGTTAAATCAATTAAAGCAGTGAACAAAGTTAATCTCAGTTATGTTTGGAAAAATAAACATCATTATATTTGAAAAGAGGATATGGTCAAATCTTATGAGGAAGGAGGGGGGAATGTCATTGATTTTGATGTCATGAACGGTGTTCTTAAACTCAAGTGGTTGAAGTCTTTTTTGATTAATATAAATTCATTCATTCTGGTTTATTATACCCAAGATAATTTTTTCAAAAGGTAGGAGGAATATATTTTTTATTACGTTGTGATTTTGAATGCAATAAGTTACCCATCAAGATCTCAGAGTTCCATCAGCAGGTTCTTCTTTACTGGAAGCTCATTTATAAACACAACTTCATTCACACAATACACCAATATGGAACAATCGATATGTTCTTTTTAATAGAAAATCTATCTTCACAGAAAATTTGTTTTTGAAAGGAGTATGGGCTTGTTCACATTTTATGAATGACTTTGGAGATCTGCTGAGTCATGAGGAATTTTGTTTAAAATATAACCTCAACTGTACAGTAAGGTTGTACAACAAATTGATAAATGCCATACCACATGCAGTGAAATCAATGGTGAAAGCAGGATTTATTGTTCACAAAGACTGTCCCTGGTCTGAGACAGCTCCGTGTTGAAAATATAGAATTTTCTGACCAAAAGGTTACAAATAAATATATTAGATTTACATTAATGAGAGAATTTTTTCCAAATGTCTGCAGAAGACAGTATATTTTAAAAAATTTTAGTGTGGAGCAAATTAATAAGATTAGGAAAAAATATTTGAGTTATCCTTTGCCACCTAAAATGAAAGAATTGCAATTTAAGATTTTAAATAAGGTTTATTTAATGAGTGAATATATTAGAACAAAATTCAAAGGAGAGGCTGATGGGTGTAGATTTTGTGGCAGTATTGCAGAAGATTTGGATCATTTATTCTTCAATTGTAATTATGTAAATGTTTTCTGGAAGGAAATGTGGAGCTGCCTGCAGTCCAGGGATGTCGTATTGCCCCATCTGACATTAACAATTATCAAATTTGGAACTTTTATTACAAACAGACAACTTAATTTTCTGGTGAATAATGTGATTCTGATGGGTAAAATTTTTTATTCACAAATGCAGATTTTTTTAAAAAAGAACCAAATTTCGCATATTGGAAAAATGAGGTAATATCCCTTTCTAAATCTCTGAAATCAATGGAGAATGAGTCGGCTTGTTTTTTATTTTCATTACTTGAGAAGTATTTAATTGAGATGTTTTCTAAATGCCCCTGTTTATTTTTACACACACATTTATGTTGGCTTTTTTTAATTTTATTATTATTATTTTTTTTAATGTTTTGCTTCACAGGTGAAGTGATTGTGTGACTCTAATTTGTTTAACTTGTTCAATGTTCAATAAAAAAATAAATAAATTCGGTCCCGTGGCCCGTTTTTTAATTTCGTATTTTTGATCCAAGTCTAAATTTGAAATATGAAAAACTGGGCATTTTTTGTTTTTTATGTTGGATTCAAAAACGAAAAACGAAATAAAAAGCCCCTTTTTCCTTTTTCAATTTTTGATTGACAGTTGAAAATGGAAAGAACGAATGATACACGGATTCCGTGGCCCATTTTTAATTTTGTATTTTTGATCCAAGTCTAAAATTGAAATACGAAAAATCGGGCATTTTTTTGTTTTTTGTGTTAGATTCAAAAATGAAAAACGAAATAAAACGCCCCTTTTTTCTTTTTGAATTTTTGATTGACAGTTGAAAATGGAAAGAACGAATGATACACGGATTCCACGTGACCGAATTTGTTTTTAATATTTAATTAGCCCGGTTGTCGTGACCCGGAAGTGGCTTTGTGCGCAGCAGTTCCGGTAGCATGGCAGTGCTAGAATCAAATACTAGTTTGATCAAGGACTTATTCAGAATCAGCAGCGGTTTGACACACGCTGAAATGTCCTGCACTTTGTAGCAGATGAGTATCCTGTAGTGATGGTGAGATGAAGCCTCATGAGGCATCGAACCACTTAAGCCGATCGGTTCCAGAGAGGGTTCATTACTAAAAGGTTCATCTGCACATGACATTAGTAGAACAAATGTTTTGACATCACATTGTTCTGCCTATCTTTATTTGTGATTCTCCCTGAACACATAAAATGTAATGAAACAACCATTTTATAATATGTTGGTAACGACTGGAGCAAGCACCGTTTCTCTCTACATGCAGACACGGCAGATGCAGAGGACCCCAAAGCCACCAGGGACACCAGCTACAAAGCTCAGCTTCATTATCCAGTATCTGAGAGAAATTTCAGACATTTGGAGTTACTGAAAAAAGGAAGTTTGAATTACTTCGCTGTTCCTCTTCAAATGATCTCAGGTATGATCCATCTACACTATAAAAGGAAAAAGTATATAGGGTATAAATCACTTTTTCTGTGAGTTTCAGCTGCTTGTTTGGTACCTGTAGGCTCGCCCATGTTACTGTTATCAAAATCTTTCATCCAAAAACACTGTCTGAATGAACATGATCAGTAGGGGAAATATCATAGTGAAAACCAAGGAAATAAACTGCAATATACTTTATTTCTGTTATTCACAGTTAGTGTAATTCTTCCCTTATATTATCATCAAAGGACATAAGCTGCTCCTTCATACACAATGCCTCATAACCTACCAGCAACTTTGTGCTTCTGCTACTTTCTCCACCAAAATGTTTTGGAGGATGTTTCACTTCCTAAAGTGCTCCTGAAGGAGAGAAGAAGTTTGTTGTAGGAGCTATAAATGAAGATTAAAACATGTATCCTGTTCAGCATCTAAAAGGGGAGGGACTCCTCTCTTCTCATATACGTATGTTCTTGATTGTTGATGGACTCACATGAGATGAACTCCTTCTCACTGAAACCCTCAGAAACCTGACTGAATAAAGAAATCAAAAAGACATCTAATCTCCCCAAAAACTGATCAAACTTATTTTTTTCATCACCTTTTTCAATTAAAATCTTTGAATCACATCACCACAGTAATCTCTATTTGAACAGAGGAACATTAATAAATCACAGGTAATGTCTGATAGTTAGATTGTATCACACAGCTGCAAAGACTAAATAAACAAAAATGTGGTTTTAATAGTTCTTATTAATGCGGGCCCGGCGTTATGAGGGTGCCAGAGGGTGCCTGGCACCCTCAGTTTAAAATTCTGCACCCTCAGTTTGAATGACTGGTAAATGTCCTTTTGTTCTGTTTTGTTTTTTTTTTTTTTTTTTTTTTTTTTTTTGCCGGCACCAGGAAAAAAATAATCCTTCTGGACATTCCGACCAATTTAAAAATGCATTTAATATACTATTGCCACTCCTCTCTCTCTCGCTCTCTCTCACTCTCTCTCTACCTCTCTCTCGCTCTTGCTCGCTCGCTCTTCTCTCTCTCTCTCTCTCTCTCTCTCTCTCTCTCTCTGAGATCAAATGACTTGAAAAGTACACAAAAAAGCCGATCAAAGAGTTTAAATATAAACACAAAGGACACGAAAGGCCATGAATGTAAACTAAAGACATCAAAAGATGTGAGTAAGCAAAGTAGCCATGTGCTTTTTTGTTGACATTTGTTGACAGAGAGTCGGGGTTCGGCCGGGGGAAATTAAATTGGAATTACAGAAACACACACTCAACCTTGCTTGCAGCTCATTGCACCACAGCAGCAGAAGCAGAAAGCTGCAATTAGAATCAGAGCGGAATCACCTTTCCAGCAGCACCGTGGACAGCGACAGCATCAGTGTCACTGATGGCATCAGTGACACTGACGCTGCTGGAAAGGTGGCACCTCTCTCTTTCAGTCTTCCTGTTTACAGTTTGAGCGCGCGGAGCCGAAAAGCAGACCAAAACAAAGTTTCTGAAGGCTAAGGCTAAGATGGATATAAGAAAATATTTTAACAAACATTTACTTTAAATGGCAATGTAGGTGAACTACCAGCCAGCACGTCCCACATCTTGCCACATGCATTGCTGTAGTGAAATTTGTTCTCTTTGTGAGTAACCATTCTATCATCATAGTGATCTACCTCCCAAACCAACCCTTGATGCTGAGTGTCAAGCAGAGAGGCATTGGGTCCCATTTTTCTTTTGGTATGACCTGGGACTGCTTGGTACTTTTTTTGTAGATCTGTTATTTTAAAATATGTAATGTTTATGAGTAATGTTAGCTAATGCATGTAGACACACATAAGCATGGCCTAATTAATGTGCTTAATAAATGCTGCTGACTGCTGTGGCTGCAGTTCACATTGAGAAACTCAGGTTCTTGATTTATTGACTGATGGCTTGATTGATTGCTTGATTGATTGAATACTTTACTGTAATATGGCATTACAGGATGACAACCTAGCCTACAGTTCAGTTTTAGCCCTACTTGCCAGCATGTGTTAACCATTGTGTGTGGAAAAAAACCCTTTAAAAATGGCGTAAAGACATGCAATCCGACCCGTAAAAAGGCCAAAATTTCGGGCGACAGTGGCACCCCCTGGCATTTACTTGGCACCCTCAGTGGTTAAATTCTGCAGCCGGCCCTGTATTCATGTTTGTCATTTTGTGGACTGACATCTGACTTCATTAACCTTCAACTTCACTACAACATAAACATAAAAAGTCATCCACAAAAGTGAAAGTGTGCGATTTGACTTGCGACACTTATTTTATTTACCAACATTTTATCAATGAGAGTTGATCAGTTTACAGATGATCAAAAGAATGAAAACATCACTTATTGCTCATAAAAAATAAATACAGAACATCTAAAAAAAAAGCCATAAAACAACATAAAAGATAATGACTTTAAAGTTAAAGTATAAAACATAAAAGATCATGTTTCACACTTTTGTGAACTGTTTCTGTTCTGCTTGATTGATGGAAACAAAGAACATTTCTCTTAGACACTGTACCAAACAGATTACAGATTTATGGTATCAGAGGTATAGCCTATACATGGCTACAAAGCTACCTGGAAGACAGATTCCAATATGTACATCTGAACAATGAAAATTCTAATTTATTAAAAGTTACATATGGTGTTCCACAAGGATCTGTGCTGGGTCCCATACTGTTTATTTTGTATATTAATGATATTTGTAATGTGTCGAAACTGTTAAAATTTGTGTTGTTTGCCGACGATACCAGTATATATTGCTCTGGTAAACATTTGGAACAGCTTCTGAGTGCAGTGGAAAAAGAGCTGAAAGTTCTTAAAAGTTGGTTTGATATCAATAAATTATCACTGAATTTAAGTAAAACAAAATTTATAATCTTTGGTAACCGAAAAGTAAATTGTAAAGTTAAGCTCAAAATTAATGACGTCGAAATTGAACGAGTATGTGAAAATAAATTCTTGGGCGTGATAATTGATGATAAACTTGATTGGAAAAAACACATATAAACAATATCAAATCTAAATTGTCCAAAACCATTGCAATCCTATACAAGACAAAAGAACTTTTAAATCAGAAATCCACTTACATACTGTACTGTTCACTCATTGTTCCATACATTACTTACTGTGTGGAGCTATGGGGAAATATTTACATAACAAACATTGATCCAATAATTAAATTACAAAAGAGAGCCATAAGAATTGTAAATAATTCAAAATACCGCGACCCAACGAACCCACTCTTCATTAAATTAAATACTTTAAAATTTGTAGATCTAGTCGAGCTAAGGACTTCACTTATAATGTATAAGGCACACAATAACCTACTTCCTCACTGCATTCAGGAAATGTTTTCACTCAGAGAAAGTCGGTATGAACTTAGGGGAACTTGTATGTTTAAAAAAATAAAGGTAAGGACAAACTTTAGAAGCAGATGTATTTCCGTTAAAGGGGTAAACTTGTGGAATAGTCTCTGTGATGAGCTAAAAATGTCTAGTTCTATCTGTAAATTCAAAAAAATGTTTAAACTTAGGGCAATAGATAAATATAAACTTTTAGTATGACCAAGAGCAGCTTCTCCTGTAAATCCTTTATATCACAAGTTTTTGTTGTAATCGACTCTCTGTAATCCCTTTTATTTTGATTTGTTGTGATGTGATATGTTGTAAAAAAGGGTAGGCATTATATAAGCTACGGCTTCAGCCTACACCTTTTTGGTTCATTTATTTATACATCCAGCTTTCTGTGATGCATGTTTTTGATTGATTAATGGACCAAAATAAAAAAAACTAACTAACTAACTAACAGATTTATTCATTTATTATCATTTTCTAATTGGATGTAATCAGTCTATATTTATATTCATTTATCAGGATCGTTGTAGTGAGAAAAACACAAAATTTACTCTTAATCCAGGAGTGTTAGCTTATTTGACATTTGTCTAATCTTACTTTTTATTCCTAATGCTCTTAAAACACAAGAAAACATTTTTTTTATGCCTTATAATAATTAACTCTGTTGCTTTTGTTTTAATTCTGTAAAGCATTTTGTGTTGCACAACTTTTACTGAAAGTGCTGCACTTAAATCAACTAAATGATCATTTACACAGTTTTGCTCCCACTTCACATTATATTATACTTTAAATAAAGCAATACAATGAATTATATTTGCAGTCAATGTAAAAGAAAATAAAAGCATCAAAGCTCACTACTAAAAACAGAACTTAAAGAAAAATGTAATTGTCAAAAAAAAAAAAAAGAATAAACATGTTCACGATTGAGGTGAAAACCATTGAGGCAGAAGGAGTTAAACAATGTCATCTTTCTACGGTGAATCTCACTTCTACAGCAGGACCACAAAAACACAAAAATCCAGGATGAAGAGGGAAGGTGAATAACACGGGAGAGCAACACAGGAATCATAACAGCGGTGGAAGGAGGACAGACAACGTTACGAGACAACATTAGAAAGGACCAAGGAGAAGGTCGACCATGTTCCAGTCTCCTGGCTTTACCTCAGACCCCTGCTAATGGAAACCCCCCTACTGACTGTTGGAACTGACTCTACCTGCAGCTCTGGTCTTTATATTACAGTAAACGGCAGCTTCTTCTGGTTCATGATGGCTCCCTGTTAAAATCACATCAGTCCACAAAAAGAAAACATGTGAGTCGAAACGTTCACATTTTCATACATGCACTTCTTTCACACACTGAAGATATTGTTGCTCTATAAGCTGGTCAAAGTCTTTAGAAATGACTCAATGTTTGCATTAATTATCTTCCTTAGAAGATTTACTGTACCAGTTCCAGTGTCTCTAGAAGGTTTGATGGACTCATAGACATCAGCAGTACCTGCCATTAAAACATATAAATAACTCTTCTGAAGAGAAGGTAATTATACAAAATTAAAATCACACTTTTTTAAGATGCAGATGGAATCATGGTGTTCTTTGTTTTTGCTACTTTGTTCAAATACATTTACATCCTAATAAGAAACATTTGAGAGTTTGATGTCTTTCAAAATATCATCTGTCACAGCCATGACTTCATGTTTTCATACCAAAAACAGACATTAATGTTATTTTCTGTTAAAAAACTAGATAGTGGAACAATTTTGTGTGTGTGTTTTTTCTTTGTTGAATAGTTTAGGTTCAGTTCAAGTAGAGTTTATAGAAAATATCTGTTCATCTTTTAATAAGCTTTTGTCAGTTTATTGCGAAATGTTTCAAGTTCCTGCTGTGGAGTTTTTAAGCTTCTGATTAGATCTGATCAGATCACCACATAATACATAAAAGTGTTCAGGTTAATCTAAAGCTAAAAAATTAAATGTAAATCATCACAAATATGAGTTCAATACCGTGGAAAAGACTTTCATATTCAGCAGTTTCTGGCTGGTTGACTCCATGATTGGTGTTGCAGCTCTGACTGTTGCTCTCTGACTGGATCCACCTGAAACACAATAAATACAATCACACACTGAAATATAGAAAAGTAAAATGCTGATCATTTATGATGAAGATGAGAAAAATAAAATACTGATTCACTGACCTGCTGCAGCATGAATCTGGAAAAGCACATATGTTTTTAAACAAAGTTGTCTTACTACAGTTAAAGATCAGAATATATCTGTACAAATCTGATGATATTGGAAAAAATAATCTCATCTAGTATCAGAAGAAAAAAATCTCACCCTTGAACAGTCTGTAGCAACACAACAAGAGCACAGAAGAAGAAAAGTAGAAGAAGACTAACGGGTCCAGCGATTAACAGCACAAGAACTAAAAAGCTTTCAGGTCTGGACACAGCTGTTGTAACGATAAACATCAAGAAGTTATACAAGTAATGATGCAGATTTTCTGACATGATGATCAAAGTACTTTCAGCAAAAAATCAACTTCAAGAAAATAGAAAATAACACAAAAGGCCACATACGTACATTTAATATTACCTCTTTCCACCTCATTTCTAACTAACAACTATTTAAGTGGAACTCACCCTTAACTGACATCCAACTCTGTAATGAAACGTTTCCTGAAGTTTCACACTTGTAGAAGCCTTTGTCTGACTGTGACACTGCAGAGATATTCAGCTCCCCTCTGGTATCAGTCTGGATAAGTTTGTCATTGTGATAGAAAATCACATTTGAAAGTTGATTTTGTCGTCTCAGTCTGCAGCTCAGAATAACAGAAGCTCCCTCAGTCACAGGATGGACGGGGCTCACCAGGATGATGTCACCATCTGGGAAACAATGAGAGAATATATGAAGTTTCAGTCAGAGACCAGCTGGTCCAGACTTTCAGAAAAAGTACAATCATCACAAATCACATGCAATTTTTTTTTTTAAATCACTAACACCTGAAATTTAGTCTTGTGTATTTAAAAACAACTGGATGTTTCTGACCAACTTTTATCAAAGACACAACACTTTCTACAGCATCATTAATCCTCCAGCAGTTGATCTGAATTTTGATAAGTGACATAAAATCTCCTGTGAACAAACAAATACAAATACAAATATGTGACTGTTCTGTTAGTGGAAGCTTCTGCTGGTATTGTGATGTTGATGTGATGTTTCGCTGCAGTCACAGATCAGAAGTCAGAGTCACGACATTGAGGTGATATATTCTTCTTCTATAAATGTTCTTATTTAACAAAAACATTTAAGTACATTTTCAGTTCCACTTACATCAAGGAGAAATCTCTATTCTAAAACCTCAAGTATTTCAATGAAAACAAACAACTTTATGTTTTTTGTGACATTTGTCCCTGATATTTCTGACAGTCCTGGAGGAAAACTCCTTTCATGACACCATATATAGATATTTGGAGGTATATTTATTTTTTGACAATTTTAGAGAGATCAATTAAGTGGAACAAAAAACTTATTGTCTAAAAGTGTTATGCTGCTTTGTGGTGATAGAAGACAGAGTTTATATTTTCTTCAGATCAGAATGCATTTATATTAAATCTGTAGGACACAGAAGGAATCATTTTTGTTATTGACCTTGATAACATGCAGTGTAGCAGGATGAAGGAACAAACCAAACTCAGACATCTGTACTTTATCTATGTGACATGTGCAGGTTCACTAAATGATCTGTGATGTTTAAATTCAAGAAAGAGTGAAGGAAAAAGAAGATGTGTTAGAACATACACTGTATAGTGATGTTGACTGCGTTGCTGAACTCTCCTGATTCAGACTCACACCAGTAAACTGCTCTTTTGAACCAGTTTTTCTTTAGTTCACATGTGGATCCAGTTTTTTTCTCTAAGGTGAGACAGGTTAATGGCAGAATGCTTCCTTCATTTATCATCCTCACTTTCCACTGAGAAGAGTCTCCTCCACAGCTCAGTGAGACTGAGTCAGAGGAGAAGTGTTGCACTCTGTCAGGACTGACTGTGAGAGACGCTGATGGATGAGGATCTAAAAAATAAACAGCATGTCAACTGAGACAGAGAAATATTAAAGATGCTTCACTGTCAGTTTGCTTCTTTAGTTCTGAAGATCAGTGCAAATAAACACGTCTATCAAACTGTGATTTCTGCCTTAAAAACATTATCTCATGTCAAACACTGAAAATGATGTTCATCTACAGACAGACATGGATCATCTACATGTTTGGTTTAAAAGAGTGAAGGTGGCAGAAAAACTATTTAATTATGTGTTGACATTCATTTTTCTGACTGAGAGAACAGGAAGTCAAAAATAAACTGACCTGCAGACCAGATAAAACTTGGTATACTGGACTGTGGGTCTCCTCTTCCAGCTCTGCACACATATCCTGCTGTGTGTGTCTGTCCATGAACGATGTAGAAATCCTCTTCAGTCCCGTTGATGCTACCAGGTAGCAGCTCATAGATGTAGGAGGATCTTGGTGGTTTGGGAACAGTTTTATACCAGTAGAACCTCCATCCTGCAGGTGGATGTTTGACCTCACAGCTCAGATTCACTGAGGCTCCAGGACTCAGCCACGATGGAGACACAGTGACGTGATCTGTTCAAAATTTTTGATCAATTAAAGTTTGGGACTCATTAAGGCCTTAACCCGAAATACCAAACCCGAAGCTGTCTCCCAAACCTCTACATATATGAAATAAAAACATTTTAGATCCTTGTCTGAATCTTAAATTCATAGAATTACACCTCTTTTTGGAAACAACAGTAACAGCTGCTTTTAAGTTTTTCATGACAAAGAAAATATAAAACATATTTTTCAAATGTATGAAATATTTCCAACTTACATGCAGTGAATGTAAACGTTGTTGCATCACTCACTCCAGTCTGAGGAAAACTGGTCCTTTTTACCTCTACAGCTGTATTCTCCTCTGACAGACTCAGTAACTCTCTTGGACCAGAATTTAGTGGTTACTTGAAGTTTCTTGTTGTCTGATCTCCATTCATACATCCACTGAGTTCCTTCATCTCCCTGGATCTCACATGTGAAGCTGATCCACTCACCTCTGTATATCAGAGACCCGCTGGGTTTCAGGATCACACTGGGTTTACTGGGAACTGGTGACATAAATGAATACATAAATAGTTGGAGGGAAACAAAAGCAATACAAAATCTTTTTTATTATTTTTCGCATGAAAAGTAGAAAAATGAACCAACAACCAAACTTAGATAAATAGTTTCATCATAAAACATTAACAAGAAATAAATCACATATAATAGAAATAAAAGTATTTGTGACCATGTGAAGATCATTTCCTGGTTTAAGGATTTTATTGTGTTATTTATTTTTGGTTTTAATCTTGTCCTTTGTGCTTCTACACACGTGGACAAAATTGTTGGTACCCCTCAGTTTTAAAGAAGGAAAAACCCACAATTCTCACTGAAATCACTTGAAACTTACAAAAGTTACAATAAATAGAAATTTATTGAAAATCAAATAATCAAAATCAGCCATCACTTTTGAATTGTTGATTAACATAATTATTTAAAAAAACAAACTAATGAAATAGGGCTGGACAAAAATGATGGTACCTCTATAAAAGATTGAAAACTATTTGACCAGAGTGACATGATTAACTCAGGTGTGTCCTTTAATTGACATCACAGGTGTTTCCAAACTCATAATCAGTCAGTCTGCCTATTTAAAGGCAGACAAGTAGTCACTTTGCTGTTTGGTGAAAAGGTGTGTACCACACTGAACATGGACAACAGAAAGCGAAGGAGAGAATTGTCCCAGGACATCCGAAAAAAAATTATAGACAAACATCTTAAAGGTAAAGGCTATAAGACCATCTCTAAACAGCTTGAAGTTCCTGTGACAACAGTGGCTCATATTATTCAGAAGTTCAAGACCCACGGGACAGTAGCCAACCTCCCTGGACGTGGCCGCAAGAGGAAAATTGATGACAAATTGAAGAGACGGATTGTTCGAACTGTATCCAAAGAGCCCAGAACAACCTCCAAAGAAATTAAAGGTGAACTCCAAGGCCAAGGTACATCAGTGTCAGATCGCACCATTCGTCGTTGTTTGAGCCAAAGTGGACTTCATGGGAGACGACACCACTGCTGAAAAAAATCATAAAAAAGCGAGACTGGAATTTGCAAAAATGCATGTTGACAAGCCACAAAGCTTCTGGGAGAATGTCCTTTGGATAGATGAGACCAAACTGGAGCTTTTTGGTAAGGTACATCAACTCTATGTTCATAGACTCAAAAACCAAGCATACGAAGAAAAGAACACTGTCCCTACGGTGAAACATGGAGGAGGCTCAGTAATGTTTTGGGGCTGCTTTGCTGCATCTGGCACAGGGTGTCTTGAATGTGTGCAAGGTAAAAAATGAAATCAGAAGACTATCAAGGCATTCTGGAGAGAAATGTGCTGCCTAGTGTCAGAAAGCTTGGTCTCAGTCGCAGGTCATGGGTCTTCCAACAGGACAACGATCCAAAACACACACAGCCAAAAACACCCAAGAATGGCTGAGAGAAAAGCGTTGGACTATTCTAAAGTGGCCTTCCATGAGCCCAGATCTGAATCCCATTGAACATCTGTGGAAGGAGCTGAAACATGCCATTTGGAGAAGACACCCATCAAACCTGAGACAACTGGAGCAGTTTGCTCATGAGGAGTGGGCCAAAATACTTGTTGACAGCTGCAGAACGCTCATTGACAAATACAGAAATCGTTTAATTGCAGTGATTGCCTCAAAAGGTTGTGCAACAAAAATATTAAGTTATGGGTACCATCATTTTTGTCCAGCCCTATTTCATTAGTTTGTTTTTTTTAATAATTATGTTAATCAACAATTCAAAAGTGATGGCTGATTTTGATTATTTGATTTTCAATAATTTTTTATTTATTGTTACTTTTGTAAGTTTCAAGTGATTTCAGTGAGAATTGTGGGTTTTTTCCTTCTTTAACTGAGGGGTACCAACCATTTTGTCCACGTGTGTATGTTTAATTTTCTTCCTTTTATTTCCTGTTTTAATTTGAAGCCGTTTCCTCTTTGTGCTCAGTTCAGTTTTGTTTCCTGTCTGTGTTTCACACCTGGGTTCTGGTACTCGCTGCCTCATCTACCTCATGTTAGTCGTTTCTCTCTCCAGGATCAACTCCCTGGTTTTCTTTGTTTCTCAGTCTTGTTCCTGTGTTTCACTCCCAGATTGGGGAGCTTCAGTTCTTCCAGTTTTTCCCTCCTCAGGGTCACAGGTGGAGTTTCTGTGTCTGTGTGAACCACACACAGATGAACAACCTCTCGACATTCACCGTGGTGACCAACTGAGAATCAGTCATAAACCAAGCGTGCATGTTTTTTGGAGATCTGTAAACTCTCATTACCATGACAACCTGGCTGCAGACCTCCAGTGAGGAGTCACTTCCTGTTGAGGTCAACAGTCAGATCACCTCCACTGACATTCTAGACAACAGTGTCAACCACCAAACCACCTGCTGCCACTTCAGAAAAATCCTTGTTTTATTCCAAGTTAAACCTCTAAATTCACCAGTTTGCTGAATAATGACTGAATCACTTTCATGAGTGAAATCCTGTCTGTGTTCCTTCCTCTGGAGGTGTAGTTTCCTCCTTGGACAGGATGGACATTGTTACTGTCTGACATTAACACAGAGTAGCCTCGGGTCACCAGGATTATTGAACTTCTGAGCAGAAAAATCCTCATCAACGTCAACAACAGAGTCGTCAACTCTGCTTCACAGAGAAGAATGTTGGATTCAAACTCTGAATACAGAGCAGTTCTTTCACCAAACAAATATGACTTTGAATTCTTGGTGTTTTCTTGAATGCTTTAATTGTCAGATGTTTATCTTTCCATATTTATAATGCTGGGAGTAATCTGATTTTAGTTCAGTTCTAGTTTTTGTCTAATTCTGAATATTGGCATGTTTTTGTCATTATTCTAAGTATGAGCCTTTTTGTGGTCATTTTTTTTCCCTCTTTATCTTTTTTATATATATATTTGTCCGGTTGTTTCTGATCAGGGGGGCTGCCAGGAATTCCAGATTTCATGAAAACCATCCCACTGGGCCCCTCCAGCACAGCCCAAGCAAAAAACACAACAACTACCCATCACACTTTCATCAGTCAAACTGACTTGTCAGTTCTTTCACTGCTCTCTCCACTACCTCCATCCTCTGTCTGCTACAAGGACAGACCTCCCTGCAAACATGAACATACAGAACTGACATATATATGTCCTGCTTTTATCCCAACATACAATAAAACACACTATTATGTTTTATTCTATGAAACACTTTGTGTTGCATTTTACAGGTAGTCCGAGTTACGACCACCCGTACTTACGAACCACGTCCAGCAGATGGCAGCGCAGTGCGTAAGATAGTTGTAGCAGCCCGGCATCGTGTACAGGTAGTGGAGTGGAATGTTCCATTAGTAACATCTCTCTCTTTATACAGTAAAATTGTATATTAATTTTATATATATGGGTTATTTACAACCAATCTCACTTACGACTGCTGGTTTGTCGAACCGATCTAAGTCATAACTCTGATACTACCCATACATGTAGGAAAAGTGCCAATTGAATGATTGCTCAGATGTTGACATTTTGAGTTGACTGCATGTTAGATTGCTGGAAATGATTTCATTGGAACTAAGTTGCCTCTGCATGAGTTCATCTCTTTCACATTTCCAGGAACGTCACATGAAGTGTTGAGGAT
>JAGFBZ010001878.1:0-30366 GCA_018398805.1 Hirundichthys speculiger
GTGGTTGGAGATAACCTAAAAGTTATCTGCTGCTTACGCGTCACCAGCAGCAGATCAGTCTTTGAGATGAAACACACCCCCCAAACACGCGAGGCTGTAGATTACATAACACACAGGCGGCCTGGCACGCTGGTCACGCTCGTCAATATTATTGATTGTTCTGGATACAGGCTCTTCCTACAGGTCCTCATGGGGCAGTTCTGCTCCCTCCCTGCCTCCGTTTGTCATCTGCCCCTTCCTCAAGGATCTGAAGCCCTTCTGCTTCACAGCTTGGAGTAAAAAAAAAACAACAAAAACACCCTTATCAATTTTTCAAGATCGGGAATTAGACGTGACACGTTTTTTTATGCTAAAAGGACAACGTCCGGTTACAACGCGCTACTAAAACAGAGCAGAGATCTAAAACGTGTGCAGGATACCTTCACAAACACAAGGAAGGACTCCCCGGACACAAACAGGCAGGATGGGGGGTGGGGGGGGGGGGCACAGCATGGGGGGGGGGGATCGGTGTGAAAATCACACCTACAAGATTTTAAATACCACAGGAAACGCAGCGTGGACCCTTCAACTAGATCCACACATGACAAGCCTGGAGAGCAGCTCGGTATCATCTTCAGGCTCTTGTGCTACAGGGCTTAGCTCGCCGCTGGGAAGTGGCTTATTGCATTTCATTAGCACACCAATGCTGGTCACCCCCACCCCTCCACCCCACCCCCACCCCACCCCCAGCCTATCCCACCCAGGCTATGGCCTGGCTCCATCCTGACTTTATACTTAGATTAGAACCAGACAAGACAGACTGGAACCAAAGAACCAAACTCATAACTGTCCCAGAAATTACTCACGACGAGCATGTTTACATCCGTAAACGTTAGCTAAACGTCTGCGAGTACGATAAATCAAGATTAGAATTGTTCTGTGTGGTGCGAATATTCAATTATACATCATTTCCCAAAAAATAAATAAATAAATAAATCCAACGACTGTAGTCATTTCCAATATGATAATAAACACTCACTTTAATCAGTTTAATTATAGTGTAAAGTATCAAAGTGCAGCCAGACAGACAAACACTGAAATCTTGATGCTAAATTCACAGTCTTTGTGTTCACACAGCAGGGTGACCCCCCCCCCCCCCCCCCCCCTCAGAGGTACTGGGAGCTGGGGGGGGGGGGGGGGGGGGGGGGGGCTCCCACTCAGCCGGCCATTAAAGTCACACCATGCAGCATTCGCCGCCCGCGTGCACAACTGAAAGCGCGGGGGAAGGGACGGCGACCACGTGATGTCACACGGAGGTGAAAACCAGGACTGCTGGGTGAAATGTGAAAAACGCCGTTGAGGAAGAACTCGGCTGCTTTCATTCAGACAGACGCCCACGCGTGATCAATACTTGAATGTTATGTTTTTTTTTTTTTTTTTTTTTAAGTACCACTAACAACCGCCATGACGTCACGCGTTTGTTGTCCACCACCTTGAAGACTGGAGCTGCTCATCTGGAGGACGCCATGAGAGGGACGAGTGATTGGACATCATGCACATCAGTACACGGCACCAATTAATTAATTTGTCAAAAGTCTCGATCAACATGTTTGAAAAGCACAAACCACAAACCAAACTCTAAGAACTGTGTTTCCAAATCTCCTAAAGCGACACCCTTCAAATACAGCTCCGTTATAAACTTCACCACTAAAGAACAACACGCCATATTTTTCTTTTTGAAGTTGGAAGTTTAATTCCTCTTTAATTCAGAATTAAAATTAAATCCGATTTAAAATTATTAAAAATTACCATGTAAACACCTAATTCTGAATTAAACTTAATTCCGAAGTAAGTGGCTGGTTTATTCTGATTTTAAATCCGAATAGAATAATTCCGCGGTCATGTTTACACTCATTCCGCTTTAAATTAATTCCCGTCTTTCTGTACATGCTAGTTCTCTTGCCCGTCTGTCGCCATGACGCTTATATTCCGCACTGGACTTGTTTTCGAAAGAAAATCATCGACATGATGTTGTCGTGCTGCTGCTTCAAAAATAAAATCAAAACAAATCCAAAAAGGATGCTAATAATGTAGTCCTCCATGTTGTTGCTAATCGAGTAAGTTTGTTTTCTTCCGGTAGACGTAAATACGTAAAGACGTCCGCCCCCCCGTCCAATCAGAACCCTTCCCAACCCCCAGACCTTAAGCGTAATTCGATAAAGCCGAACAAACGTGTTTTCCATGTAAACCTCAATTCTGAATTACTATTTCCATGTAAACTCGAAGGAAAATAGTTTAATTCTAAATGATTTAATTCGGAATAATTAATTCCGAATTTAAAAACATCACGTAACTGTGGCCAGTGATTCAGGGTCGTGAGTTTGTTCTTCTGCTCATCAACAGATTTAAATCAGAGTCAGATTTCTGTTCTCACTAACAACAGTGAAAATTCTGACCGTAAAAAGTCAAATTATTACTTCTAGACATTAATCTACCGCATAAAAAGAACATTTTTCTGTACGTTCACTGAATCTGAATGTAGTCGGTTCCCCTTTAAAGTTCTGGCTGAGATCAAAACTGCGTTCAGTTCAGGAGAAAATAAAGAGCCTTTAAACATGTCTGTTGTAGCATCATAGATGACTTTATGATTAACTCAAAATTAAATAATCACATCTAGTAATGATTAAATAACCCAGAAATCAGAACAAGCCACAGGCCTTCATGCTTTTACTATTTGACTGAAGTTGCCAACTTTTAGTGGGAATTAACAGGAAGTTATAAGAATAAATCTAGAATTAAAGATGCTTTTTAATGAACATGTTGAATGGGACTTTTTAGGATAAAATATTTTACATTGCATTTTTATGGGGGGGAGGGGGGTTATTTTACTCAATATTTTGAGTGGGGAGGGTTGGGGGGTGAGTAATATTTTACTCACTTATGTTTTTGTTCTTCAATAAAAACTGATTTTCAAGTTTTAATTATTTCATTGAACAAAGTTCTACTAACAAATACATTTTTTAAACTGTATTTTTTTTTATTGGATTATTTGGTATGGATCTCTGCCTGTGACAAAACTAAATGTTTGAATATGATATAAATTCTCATTATTCCCATAAAAAAGTTCCCAATTAGGAATATTTCCAAAACTCCCCAGTTTAACTTCCAATGTAAAATTTAAAGAAATTTACAGAAAATTTCCACACTTTTGGAACCCTATAAAGAATGCATCTCTATAATAATAAAATAAATAAAAATATACAAAAAAAAAAAAAAAAAAAAAAGTGAGAAAGCGAGGAGCAGAAAGACCTAACTGCTCTAAAGTCTTCAGTAAAACATCTTTTTAAAGAGATCGAGCACTAATTTTGTATTTTGTATTTTGTGTATTTTGGTTCTCTCTTATATTAAATTAAATCCGTGTCAGCCAAGTCAAGCATTTGATAATGAATATATGAGTTAAACGCAGCCACTGCCAACATTAAACCAGAAGTAGGTGTGAAGGGGCTCCAGTTAAACATCCGTGAACGCAAAACTTTCCTACTTTACGTGGAAACTATTATTACTGGAGCAGAGAGGGAAAATAACAAACCTGCAGCAGCTGCAACAGTGCGTTTAGTGGACCGTTAAAGCAACCAACACCTTTATGAATTATCTGTCGGCGAGGAAACAGTCGGTCCAGTATGTAACGGTGACAGTGGCAGGCCGGGGGAAAGATTAGCAAACTTACTCCACTAATGACAGCGGCGTTAAGACGGTCTGGTATGTCCAGACTGGGTAATCTGGGGAATGTCTGATCCCAGTATCCTCACAAACTCCACTCGAACCAGCACTCAAAGCTCCTTTTATACAAATTACTTTGACATTTTCCACATTCCTCTACATATCTCTTTCAGTTTTCCTTCCCTCTTTGTTTTTCCACCTCTCCCCTCCCTCACTGGTTTCTTCCCTCCTTCGCCACCGTTGCTCCGCCCCCTTGTAGCAAACCCTTCTGGCTCGACGCCACGGACGAAGGACCACGCACCACACGGACGCTCCTGCCCGTGTTTTGAAACTGATCCAGCGTGGAGGGGCGGTGGCCGCCAGCCGACGCTCTGATTGGACGGCGGCAGAGCGGAGAAGGAAAACAAACCAGAGTCAGCTGGCCTCCTCCAGACCAGCGAGCAACTGGGAGAGATGGGGGGGGGGGGGGGGGGGTAGGATAAGGGGGTAGTAGGGTAGATAAGGGAGGAAGAAAATGGAAGAGGTCTGCAACAGGGAGGAGGAGGAGGAGGAGGGGGGGAACAGAGGAAATCAATCAACTGGAGAAGCTCTGTGACAAAATGTGGAGCAGCTGCGACGTAACAAACATGCAAATGAGCGCGGAGACACAGAGCAGCTATTTTTAGTTACTGTGCATTTAGACGCCATTAAACCCCGCCCACGCGCTTCGTGTTCCTCCGTCCAGACTCTCTCATGTCTGAAAAACGTTTCATCCAACATGGTTACGCAGCAGATCTGATCATAACGCTGACACGTAAAGCAGCACCTGAAGAGTGTGTTGTGTTGGCCAAAATAAAAAGCAAATACCTCACCGGAGGTGTTATTTTAAGCCACATGTGTCAAACACAAGGCCCGCGGGCCAAATGTGGCCCGCCACTTTATTTTATGTGGCCCTCTAGAGCTTGGGCATTATTGGCTTAAATTTTAAACCAATATTTTAAGACTTAAATTAAGTTTACGCCGCTTTAAAGCGCATATTGACTATAAACTACATCTCCCATCATGCATTTCGTCGTTACCCACAACAATAATGATAGCTATGAGCAAGAACTGATGGACTTAAGAAAAACCTTTACGAAGGGAAAACAATTACAAGTTTGCATCTCAAGGTTAAATAACAGCGTGTCTTTTTTGTTATGAGGCAGTTTTAGTCGTGAAAGAGTTTAATCTACGTCGGCGTTTTGACAGATAACACGGAGCTAAGTATGCTAAAATTAGCCTGCAAGAAAAACAAAGAACTGCTTCTGAAACCAAGGAAACGGATACTCTCACAACCACAAACTCTGAGTTTAATATAATAATAAGTTTGAAACTTGAATACATAATAAATACATAAACCATCATTTAACATTATAATAAGGTGTAGTTTAATTTATTTTGATTTACATTGCATTTTCAGCGAAAATGAGTCTGACACGCCTGTTTTAAGCAATTAAAAAAAAAAAAAAAAAAGTCAAGTTGTGTTTTGGACCAGAAAGTTATGCATCAGACAGTTTTAAGTAGTTAAAATCTTTCTACTTGTTAGCTTAGCATTTTTTTTCTTGCATTCGTGCAGACGTGTAGTCTCCAACCCCCCCCCCCCCACCACCACGCCGGTGTGGTCCTGCAGTGACGTGGCGATAGGCTGACAGACTGGAGGGTGTAGTAGTGACGAGTTAGGGAGTGGAGCCTTTATGTTCTCTGGAAAAAGCTTTCAACACAGTCAAGAAAAAAGAAAAACACAGTAAAGCCACGTTAGCTCTGTTGCTTTTGGAGAGAACATTTCTCAACCTCAGCACACGACAGTTATGTCATTTTTCATGCTCCAACTCTGTTCACGTTTTACACAGCGACCAAACAGTCGCACCCACTTGGACCAAACAAACATTTTAAACAGCTGAACGTGCTGTTAAACTAACAATCTTTACCTGGTATCAGTGATACAAAGTCAAGTAATTACATTAAAACACATAACACACGATACTGAGAAAAACATGTTAGCCATTTAGGCTTTGGTTGTTTTTTTTTTTTTTAATTTTCAAATTATTAATTTGAATTAAAGCAAAAATAACATCTTTTTAATGCATTAAATGTAATTATTAGAAAGCAGGATTAGATTCCAGTTATTAAACAGTGCATCCATAATTTCAGTCGAGCTGTTTTTCCCTGAAAAATGACTGACAGGCTTGATTGGACCTGATCTGTATCCCAAACTGATCTCAGAGCAGCCTGATGTACGACACCAGTATGGAGGGAGACCTGCTCAGTGCAGTAAAAAAAAAAAAAAGGTGGGTTTTTTAAACAACCAAAGCTGTGCATCAAATTCCTTTTTATCAATCATTACTGAACCATCAGCAACATTTTCAAAGATAACTGATCTTTACACTCCAGCCAGAACAAAACGGTGAAAGCAGAAGGAAAATTCAACCCAGAGACTGAAATGGAATAAAAAAACCTCTGAAGCCTCAAAAAAAAAAAATAACATAATATGTTTTTGTAGTGGTTACTTTGCAGCATCATGATTAAACTTGTCAACAACAGTTTATCATCACAGTTGCCATCAAACTAGCTGTCTCACTAAAACTAGTCTCTCACACAGAAGCTTGGGGGAACACGGGTCGTTTCTGGACGCTGTACAGTTTTCGCTCATATGGGCCAGAGAGCATTAAAGCTAAATGTGTTAATAGCACAATTCTGTCGAGCGACGTCAGATAATAGCCTATTAAAAGCCCATTTGGGCCCAACCACCAACTAGGAAGCAGCGCAGGCTCCAGCTTTCCAACGGGGTTTAAATCCTGTTGTCAAAGGGAATGTGACAAATGCCTTCCTTTCTATCCATAAAATTTATATGGTTAAAAAGTCCTCAAATGGACATCAAAGCAAGGACACACACACACACACACACTTTCCTTTAACCTACATGAAACACACAGGAAACAAGGAACGCTCTCTAATTACTGGGCACATGTTGCACATTAAAACCCTGGAAGTCCAACTTCATATAATCGAACTCCGCTGCCTTTGTTGAAACACACACACACGCACACACACACACACACACGCACACACACACACACACAGAAAGCCTCTTCCGAGGGTAACTACCTACAGATGCGAGATGCTCTCGGACAAGAAAACGCCGCCGCCACACACTCGCACAGATACTCGCAGGAGTGATGAAATGTAATCAGCTGTTAAATCACGTTGAGCTGATCTTCTGCATTTATGACGGAGCGGACGGACAGATGAGAAAGGCAGGATCTGACGGAGGAGTGTGTGTGAGAGAGAGAGAGAGAGAAAGCGTGAAAGGGAAACAGAGAACCCAGGAGGTATAAACTCAAGTTACAGGAATTCCTCTGGACTTGTATCAGCATCAGCGTTGGATTAAGTTTCCTTACAAACATTCTGCGCTGGTGACCTCCAGAACGGGGGATCACGAAGCCCAGCGAGCGAGCGAGCGAGCGCTTCAAGCGCCATCCTTTCACGGGAGAACTAGATAATGGAGCAGCAAAAACACACAAATAAGCGGGGCAGAAGTGTAGAAGTGTTTAACAACATTTCCTCGACCTCCCAACTGCAAACATCTCACTTCCCAGCGCCGCCGGCGCTGATCCCTCCAGGAGATGTAGGAGCATTAGCCGGCCATCAAACTGATTAGTTCAACTTCAGCTCACCCTTAAAAGCACAACACATTTCTGGCGTCCATCGCCCAGCAACCAACCTGCCCGGGCCCCGCCCCCTCTCCCCTCCCCCTCCCCCTACTGAGACCATTTGCTTGCGTGTGTGTTGCCTTGCACGTATACAGACGAGCACGTGACCACCACGAGGACAATTCAATCTACAGAGCAGGATGACATCTTGTAGGATTAACATATCATTAGACGGGCCCGTTATGTATTTAAATGTTGGAGCGTGACATCACAGCAAGCGGAGGACGCCGCTTTGATGTAATCCAATTTTCCATTTCAGCTTCACACACAGCGCGGTGACACTCGGCCACCTTGCAATCCACATGAAAAAAGAAAAAGAAAAAGAAAAAGCTACATATGTGCTGCTCAGACCAACTTTAGCGTGTTCTCATCACTGCAGAACCAAACTTTCTCTGCATCCTTCACCTGAAACCCTTCCTTTCTCTACGTCCTACTTTACTTTATTTTCATGCTTGAATGACCAAACACTCACACCAGCAAACGCTTAAGTTCACAGTTACAGATATATGTGTGGAGTCTGAGGTAGAAAAAATAAAAAAGCTGAAGGTAAGAAACAACAGTCATTTCCAAGTGTCATTTTAAGTAAGAATGCACGATAACTGTTTTTTTAAAACCGATATTGATAACTTTCAGCTCCTAAAGGCCGATACCGATAACACACACATATACCTAAGATCATTACATCAATACTATCAACAAAACCAAAAATAGTTTTGACTTTTTAAATGAACAGATATTTATTTTTTCCAATGTAAAACTATTGTCAAGCCTCTCAAACATTTTCTTAAAGCTATCAAACAAACCTATTTGATATCTCACATTAACTTAAATAAGGTTCATTACTGACTGATATAAAAAATAAAGGCTCCTTGAACTGATGGAAATACATGCATCAGAATTACTAACTGAAAAAGATTAACATTTAAAGGATTTTGGCTTGTGGTTCTATTTAAATTAATACCTTTAATTAAAGTAAATGAGGTTTAGTATTTTTTTTTTTTTTTTTTTAATCTCATGGAAGCTTTAGATGAGAGGAATGAGGGAGAGGCTGCTCGCACGTTAGCATTAGCTTCCGTTAGCTCACATTAGCGCGATTTCAAAACTCCATGGAAGTGATTGTTATGTTGTAGGTGGCTGATCAGGTTTTACGTATTAAAGCTTGTGCTTCCCTCCTCGTAGAATTCACTCGGAGGATTCGTCACAAATAACCACCAAACTATCTTCTTCTGAAACTTTAACGAAGTTCCACGCCGCCATGTTTGTTGTGATCAGCGCTGTGCTGCAGGCTGCATTCAAGGTGTAACGTAAATTCCAACGTTTCCTCCTTTTCCTCGTTTGCTAGTCGTTCTTTCAGCCTTTTCTATTTTTTTCTTTTTTTTTATGTGTAACATGTGGGAAAATACTGCAAATATCAATTCAAGTCAGCAACTACTTTAAAATTATGACCGAGTTAACGAGTTGTTTTCTGGCATGAGGGGGTATTCTTGATTTTCCTGATTGAGTAATCGTTTTTCTGATTATGCCGATGTTACTTGAACATAACATTCACTGCTGGTCATTTAAGACTCAGAGGGAGCGAGGCACTGCTGTGTTGACAGAAATATAAATGTTATCGGAGCTATTCGTCGTGATATCAGACTTATCGGGATGACGTCATAATTTCCTGTTATCGGCCCGATAGTTATCGTGCACCCCTAATTTTAAGGCACTGATACGAAAGAAATGCCACAGATTTTCAGTGTGTGTTTTGTTTTTTGTCTCTTGTGCATATCTCAAAGATTTACAACGTAAAACTTCATGTTAAACATGACATACAAGTCATTAGTCACTAAACAAATTTTGCACTGTCAGACTGTCAGTTTCATTTATTGTTACATTCTTTTTCAAGCTGGGAGGGAAAAAAAAAACAAAAAAAACAACACGAGTCTAGATAATAACATTAATATAGAGAGCAAACATGCACAATAGCAGGAGCTTGAAACTGGAGCATGTAATTGGAATGCAGTCGTTGTTAATGCTATTACTTCCGCCTGCGTTAGATCCTGTTCCACTGCTCTCCACATCAGGACCATTGTCTGCCACGAAGCCTTTGTGGCCTGATAAGATCTCTTTAATCGGTAACCGAGCAGCATTCCAATTGATCCTCCACCAAATTTGTTTTAGTTAGGGATCTCTTCCAAGTAGGAAACAGCAGGAACAAAATGCGTCATTTCTCTAGACGTCTTGTGATCATTTCACATTCATCACAATAGTGTTCCCGTATAAAAACAGCCATGGGAGCTCTTTCCACCGTCCCTGAGCACCTTCCACTGTTTCTGAAATGATACGAGTCCAAAATGTCAATCTAAAGGAGCTTAAACTCATAAATAATCAGATGAGTTTAACTGAGCAGCTATTAAAACGAACGTCGTTGGTTCGGTTGACGGGCCACCTCTTCTTCGGGTTTTTGGGCAGAGGTCAACCAGAGGTCTGGTGCCAGCTACCGTGTTTAAAAGATTTAACTGGAAATACTTGACAAACAGTCCAGGTTGACTCCAGGTACGGAGCCGTGAGTCAGAGCGGGACCGGCGGAGATGACGGAAGCCGACCAGCCGCTGCCCAAGAAGTTACACCAGTTCGACAGCTCGTAAAATATCCTTTCCCCTCGGACAAGCTGATGTACAGGTCCAGCTCTGGTTTTAGGCCAAATGACCAAATGAGTGGACATCAACTTTGAGGCAATGGCCACGGTTACATGATGTTTTTTAATTCGGAATTAAAAATTCCAAATTGAATAATTCTGAATTAAAGTATTTTCCTTCGAGTTTACATGGAAATAGTAATTCCGAATTAAGGTTTACATGGAAAACACGTTTGTTCGTCTTTATCCAACTCCGCTTTAGGTCTGGGGGTTGGGAAGGGTTCTGATTGGATGGGGGGGGCGGACGTCTTTACATCTACCGGAAGAAAACAAACTTAGCTAACTCGGTTAGCAAACAACATTTCACTTATTTTTGACCTGGGTGGCGTCTCTATCCTGTGAAACCTCCTTCATTAAAGGTGGAGTAGGTTGTTGTTTGAAAAACGGTTCCAGCAATCCACTCAAGGAGATTTTGAAACCTACACTCCTCCCTCCTCCCAAAGCTCCGCCTTCCTCTTCAGACCCCTCGAAACACGCTCACATGATTCACGACTTTAGGGAGGGAGGGAGGGGGTGTATTTGATGGACGTTTAGGCCCAATCAAAATAGTGATGATCCTTTTTTGATTGGTCAGAGTTTTCTCTGTTATACCTTTAGACTGGACCAAATGTTTAGTTTTTTTTTGCAAACATTTTATTTCAGTGGGTGCAATGGAAATGTGAAAAGGTTTTCAGGCAATATTGTAAAAAGTGTTGCAAAAAAACAACACCCACCCACCCCACCTTTAACCTGCCGCTTTGAAAGCTCACAATTTTTATTTTCCTGCCATCTGTTCTTTTAATTATTTCCAGTTCCTCCAAGTTATTTATTAAATAAATCATCTCTGCTCTTGACCACCGTTTACTGCGTGCTGCCATTTTGAAAACAAGCCCAGCGCGGAATATAAGCGTCATCGCGACAGACGGGCAAGAGAACTAGCATGCGCAGAAAGACAGCAAATTTATTTAAAGAGGAATGAGAGTATACATTATTTTATTCTGAATTAAAATCAGAGTAAACCAGCCACTTACTTCGGAATTAAGTTTAATTCGGAATTGACATTTTCATATGGAATTAAGTGTTTACATGGTAACTTTTAATCGGATTTAACTTTAATTCTGAATTAAAGAGGAATTAAACTTCCCAATAAACGCACTGAATTTGTCAGACTAAAAGCCCAAATAAAACAAAACAAAAAAACCCTGCAGAGGAGAACGCAGGACGCTACACACCCGCCATAGTGGAATTAAAGCCTAGCATACAGTCATCAGCAACGGAGATCCTGAAACCTGCAAACGGTCCAGCAGACGTCTGGAGAAAACCTGGAAATAACAGAGTTGGATGATTCACAAAAGCTCGACTTCCTCAGAGCTTGCTCGTAACAAAAACCTGAATTAACAGACCTCTCCCGTGTCACTCCCTCCCCCAGGGCTGAAGAGCAGTGAATGGGTGGGGGGGTGGGGGGGGGGGGGGGGGGGGGGAACGAGGCCCTTACTGGAAAACTGAACCTTCCCATTTACTGGCACCGAAGGGGGTGGAGGTCCAAAAACCAACCCAAGCAGACCCATTGTTTTATATTTTAGGTTATAAAGGGGATTTAACCCCCACCCACACTCAAAACATAGCATCACATTTTAACAAACCAACTCTGAAACCAGCTAAGCTGATAAACAATGAAGAAAATTAGTGAAAGAACCAAAAAAAAAAAAAAAAAGAGCTTTAACTCAGTCAAACTCTGCTGCTTGTGACGCTGGATTCAAGCTCCTTCATTTCTTTACTCTTCTATTAAATAAATACCTTTAGAAGACAAAGAAATTCTTCCATTTTTTAACCTCAAGTCTAATAATGTTTACAAAACGATTACTGTCAGTGGTAGAATAAATAAAGTATAATTTCAACTATAAAACTTATTCTAAAATAATTAGAGATGTTCCGATACCATTTTTTCATCATTAAATAAAAGTTACTTGGTATCGGTTGGTTGCCTGGACTCCTGTACTAATCAATACCGGCATTTTATGGCAGTTATGAGCAATGTCCGATACAGTGATCCCTTATTTTTCACGGTTAATGGGGTCAACAAATAAGGTGACACTTGTTTATATTAAGTTAAGATTTCAGGAAAATAACACCCCAACTGGCTTAATTTAATACTTCTTAATTTTTTTTAAAACCATGTCATGAATATTTTACAGTAGTTAAAAGCCTATTTTTAAAAGATAAAAAATTTTAAAACTTATTTGTCTAATTTCAATGATCTCTCACGGCTCACCTGCAGTACCACAACGGCCCACCAGGGGGCCGCGGCCCACACTTTGGGAATCACTGCGGTGGGGGAGTTCCCTAGATGCATAAGCTACACATAGCCAATGTATGGACCCATGTCGTCTTTTACATTTATACTCATGCATTATTGTGTAATTCTCTCTGCAATTCCACCACCGACTGCTAGATGGCAACGTAGGTTACTTTCTGCAGCGCTGCAGCAGTTTCCCTTTGCTTACTTCCTACATGCAAGCTCAGACGTAGCAACGAAGCAAATAAAGTATATTTTACATGAGTTGGTGACAAGAAATGTTGACCATCAGTTGCTTTTAAAGATATTAGAACAAACTGACTTTTGACAAGAATTAGAAGCAGCGGGAAATACGTAGACGCAGCTACATTTGGAGACAGGTGCAGGTCGGGTTGCGGCGCAGCTACAGCGTCGCTTTGACATGGATGTTTCAATTAGCCTTCGTAAAGGAGCCACTATCACATATAATGTAGCCAAAGCCTGCAGACTAACTTTAAAACAGACAGCAGTTTGCACAACATCGGATATCACAAATCATAATTATGCAAATTAAAGTGATAATTTCTTCTTATTTTTTTAAAAAACATCACCATAAACTTTTTGTTTGAATTAACTGATGAAAGATTCATTTCCCGGCCTTATTAATGACTTTACAAACCCACCACTTTACATCCAAGGCCCTGCTCTGACCTTCCGATCACAAGAGATCAGCGCTCAGCGCGTACAATCACACCTAGCATTAAAATGCTACGCTAATGTGTCTCGAGGAAAGGAAGATGACCTCTACGTTCTACGCGCAAATAAATGAGCACATCTAGAATATTACTCCAATCTACAAATGGAGAATAAACCACTCTAAAATCTACATTTACTAGGGGTGTAAAGATAAACCGATTTGAATTGGTCAATGGAGAACTGGATCGGTAAAAATGCACTACGAACGGTCCGATGTCCCATATTTACGGCCGTGAATCGGTTTTCCTGAGGTCCAGCGACCCAGACCTGCCATTGTTGTGAATTCGCGTGAACTCTACGAGACTCCAGTGTTGACGTTTTAACCTGTAAGAGTCGTGACGTCGGCTACGTAGCTGAGAGAGCGGCTAGCAACATGTCAGAGCGGCTAGCAACATGTCAGACAACAAGGATTAAATATACAGCGCTTCTCACCACTGGTAAATGTGGACGTACGCTTGTCTGCCTCGTCTTCAGCGTGGACATCACCAGGTCCTGCTACTAGTCTCGCTTAGCAACGAAACCTCTGAGTTTCTCCAAGTAAACATAAATGAAGAACGTTCTGGAATAATGGATCAATCTGACCTGACTGGTTTCTGGACAGGATTTACTGACCGTCCAAGTGTCATTTAAAGGGACGATTTCTGAAGTTTTCAGTTTGCTTATTAGGGCAATTATATGATAATTAAAGAAAAAAAAAAAATCTCACGACTCTGACACCCCCCCCTCATGGACTTCAAAATGACGAATTTCGCCGAAAGATGAGGGATTTTCATGCCTGAAGTATTAGTTATTCAGTGTTTAGAGCTTTTTGTGGTTAAAAAAAAAATAAAGAAAAGCTAACGTTCAGAGTTACAGACATCAAAAAGACATGTTGAATTTAACATGTTATTTTCTATAAACTACTTACTAAAGTTTTGGATCCATGTATCTTGTTGTCAGTGATGTTTTTACTGTTGAAGTTCACCAGTGACTGAATCACTAGTCATTCTGAATTTTAACCTTTAATAGGAAACTTAATTGTTTCAAAACAACTACTTTTATTTTTGATATTTAACCTAAGCCTTATGCTCAGTGTATTCTCACATTAGCAGGAATAATTAAAACTTTGTGCCATTTTTATCTTTTTTTTTTGTTGAGGGAAAGTAAGAATTGGATTTTAAGTATGAGCAGAGTTTTGCAAACCTGTGAAGGCACCCAGATTGGTAGTTTTGCGTTTCATTATGTAATGTTAATTTATCCCCCCAGGTATATTGTAAAGGTTTAAATTAATGTCTGAATTTATGTTCAGTAGGCCTGGTGTTCTGTCTCTTAGACATTAGATGTTTTTAAAATTTTTTCTCTTTTTCTTCTCAGTAATAAAGCAAAAGAAGTAGTTGGGGTTAAATTGTCAATTTTTATTGAATCGAATCATATCGAATCAAATCGTTTACTATTTTTTATGAATCGTCCCAGAATCGTATCGTAGCCTGTGAATTGAGATTTGAATCGGATCGTTTTGTGAGTGAAAGATTCACTCCCCTAACATTTACAAATGCTTGCTGGGTTATGACATAAGTTAAATTTTAATGAAGCCAACTTTTCTGAACTCCTCTAAGTGGAACATATGGCAGATACAGGTAGTGAGTCATGGTGGGCAGCGCCAATATCTTTTGTGAGCTTGTGTTAACAACGAACTGCATCCTGCTGGGTCGCCAGCGTTTAACTGCAGGCTGTAAGGAGCACGTATGTTACTGCAGCTTAAAAAAAGAAAAAAAATGTGTAAATTTTATGTGTCTGTTATAGGTTATGTTAAAAAAGTTAACACAGCTTCAAGTTTTGCAATAAATTAATTGACTTAATAGAAAGCATGTCTGCTGCATTCTTTGACCTCAGCATTTTCAGACCAAATGTGGACACTTCGAGCAACTAAAAAATTATATTTATATATATATATATATATATATATATATATATATATATATATATATATATATATATATATATATATATATATATATATATTAGGGGTGCACGATAACTGTTTTCTAAAACCGATACCGATAACTGATAACACACACATATACCTAAGATCATTACATCAATACTATGAACAAAATCAAAAATAGTTTTGACTTTTTAAATGAACAGATATTTATTTTTCCCAATATAAAACTATTGTCAAGCCTCTCAAACATTTTCTTAAAAGCTATCAAACAAACCTATTTGATATCTCACATTAACTTAAATAAGGTTCATTACTGACTGATATAAAAAATAAAGGCTCCTTGAACTGATGGAAATACATGCATCAGAATTACTAACTGAAAAAGATTAACATTTAAAGGATTTTGGCTTGTGGTTCCATTTAAATTAATACCTTTAATTAAAGTAAATGAGGTTGAATGAGGAATGAGGGGGAGGAGAGACTGCTGCTGGCTTGCGCACGTTAGCATTAGCTTCCGTTAGCTCGCGTTAGCGCGATTTCAAAACTCCATGGAAGTGATTGTTATGTTGTAGGTGGCTGATCAGGTTTTACGTATTAAAGCTTGTGCTTCCCTCCTCGTAGAATTCACTCGGAGGATTCGTCACAAATAACCACCAAACTATCTTCTTCTGAAACTTTAACCAAGTTCCACGCCGCCATGTTTGTTGTGATCAGCGCTGTGCAATGCAGGCTGCATTCAAGGTGTAACGTAAATTCCGACGTTTTCTCGTTTGCTAGTTGTTATTTCAGCCTTTTCTATTTTTTCTTTTTTTATGTGTAACATGTGGGAAAATACTGTGAATATCAATTAAAGTCAGCAACTACTTAAAATCATGACCGAGTTAACGAGTTGTTTTTCTGGCATGAGGGGATATTCTTGATTTTCCTGATTGAGTAATCCTTTTTTTTAATTATGCCGACGTTACTTTAACATAACATTCACTGCTGGTCATTTAAGACTCAGAGGGAGCGAGACACTGCTGTGTTGACAGAAATATAAATGTTATCGGGGCTATTCGTCGTGATATCGGACTTATCGGGATGACGTCATAATTTCCTGTTATCGGCCCGATAGTTATCATGCACCCCTATATATATATATATTTATGTATATATACACAAATATATAAAGGTAATTGTTTGAGCTAAACAGAAACAAGGATTGTCACAAAAATTAAATACCAAGACCTCCAGCTAACACCATCTGTTATTCTTCCTGACCACATGACTAAACCAAGAAAACGCTGGTTTCCTGTTTAACAGGGTTTTGTAGTTTGTATAACTTGGAGCACAAGGTGCACAGAAGGGAAAAAAAAAAAAAAAAAGAGGGATATTTTTTTAGCTCCAACTCATCTTTCCCATCATGAGAAAGCAGATCACCACAAGTACATGGGACATACTTCTAGCAGTCAGAAAAATGTGCGCAGCTACTTCGGGGGCCCCTCTGGGCCCCGGGACGGACGGTGTGGTACAGATTAACCAGACTCAGTGTGTGCGTGAACATAAGGCCTCCGTCTGCATGTGTGGCTGAAAATCCAGCTCTACACGTGCCTGGTCCTCTCCAGGGAACTGGGTGAGGAGCCACACACTCCCTTTGAACTTTGGCCATATGGTCCACAGTATGTTTCTATACAGCACACACACATAACACACACACACACAACACACACACTGCTGTTGGACTGTAGCAGCGCATGTATGAGACGCTAATCCAGCGTTCGTTGAAATGCTGGACGCATTCCCGTCACAGTTTCAACGGTGACCCGTCGGCGCCACTCACCTCGCCGTCGTGGTGCTGGCAGAAGCTCATGCGATCCTGGAACAGGGACAGCAGGGCGAAGTTGTTCTGCAGGGACTGGGCGATGGACACGGACACCACCGGCTGGCCGCCGCCGCCGCCGTTGGCGTTGACCCGGCCCAGGTGGAGGCTCTCCCCGGTGCGCTCGATGAAGTGGTCCTTGGTCAGGCGCACCCGCTGGTGCGCCCGCACGCAGTTGTCGCAGAGGTACTCCTGGCAGTCGAGGCAGTGGGCGGCGGCGGGGTTCTCCTCGTCGCAGGAGCTGCACTGGGGGTCTCCCATGTGGTGCGGCTGCAGGAGGCCCCCGTGGGGGTGATGGAAGCCCGAAGACCCCCCCCCGACCAGGCCTCCGCGGTGGAGGCCGCTCTTGTTCTGGATCTGGTCCTCCGAGCTCACCACCACGTCCAGCAGGTTGTTGAAGAGGAAGTTGGAGGAGGGCAGGGAGTCCACGCCGGCCTCGGAGATGGACACCTTCTGGTCGCAGGTGGGGCACCGCAGCTTCAGCGGCTCGCCGGGGCTGCGCTGCCCCTCCAGGCACTGCCGGCAGAAGGCGTGCAGGCAGGGCAGCACGTGGAGCCTCCTGGAGGTCTGGCTGGAGGAGGACGAGGTGTGCGAGGAGGTCGATGAGGTAGAAGAGCTGGAGGAGATGGGAGTCGAGGAGCCGCACAGCTCCTTGCAGAGCGGACACGTCTGCAGGTCCGAGTCTGGGAACGAAGCCATCCTAGCGGGCTCACATCACGGTCAGGAACCCGTCTGAGGTATTCACGTCAGCCAGTCGAGTTACATCGGAGGATAACGTGGCATCTGAGGTAGATTCATGAGGTATTCGTGGAAACTGTGCTGATCAACCTCGCATCACACAAACAGTTCAAACAGTCAACACAGAAAAGAAGTAAAACCATTTGTGAAGCTCAGATCGGTTGTATAAGGCGGTTAAACGGGAGAATGATCCCAGTTCTTATTTTTCCCAAATCACGTGCGATGACAGACGACGGCGTTCATCGGGGGAAAACGATTAACCGACCCGGTAAATCGAGCCGCACCGATTCGGTGTTGAACTAGTGGAAGCTCGGTCTCTCCTCCCCCACCGACGAGCCAACATGACTTCAGGGCTCAGACCAGCAACAGTTCATTTATAAATATCCCGCATCGCATCAGGAAGGAAAAAAAAAAAAAACCAGTACAACCAGAGAGTCCTGAAGTCCAGTCCAGTCCCGGGGTCGGTTCGGGCGGCGTCGGTCGAGGCTCGGACCAGGAGACCGTGAATTATTCATCAAAGCAGCGACCTCACAGGGTCGCCGAGGGATCTAAATAAAACGCCACGAGCCCAAACAAACAAAAAACCCGTCAGACCGGACGCGTTTCCCGGGCTCCCGGGGATGAATTCATCGGAGCCCCTTGATGCGGAGGCCTCTCCGGGCTCTCCTCCCCCCCCGTCCGCCCGCTCGCTCGGCTCCCCGTCTGGCTCTCTGCGTGCAGGAATGCGCAGGTTTTTCCGCCCCGGCAGGAGAGCAAAAACAAAAATAAAAGAGAAGAAGCGGACGGGTGGGTGGGTGGGGGGGGGGGTGCCTTGCAACAGGAGGGCGGTAAAAATCGTTTCAAGGAGCCTGATAAAGTCGCTGCCTGGCTGCAGTCGGTTCCTCCAGATGAGCCCTCTGACGGGCGCGTGTCGCTGGCTGCAGCTCCTCGAGCCGCTCTGATCACTCTGAGGGAAAAAATGGACCCACTTCCGTCCGCGAGACGTGGGAAAGAGGGGTGTGTGCGACGCGCTCGCTCCCGACGGTGCGGGCGCGCGACCGCGGCGGATCACCTCAGTGGACGACAAGACGCGTAAAACTGAATAAAACTTTAATTTACCAGCTGACCTCCATTAAGTGCAGCTCCGGGAAACGGTACAGAGTTAAGAGTGACGTCCAGACGGTCCCTGCGAACCGAACCGGTCCGGTGGTGGGCGTGGCCGTCAGAGGAGCTAATGGCTGCTAGTTAGCGTCCAATAACCTTCCAGTCTAATGGTGTCTTTTATTTTTTATTTTTTTTCAATTTGAACTCATGGCGAGAGGATAAGAATAGAAAATACGAAGCTCAGTGTTATATGAAGAGCATTAACATAAGCAAAACAGGGACCTTTACACAAATGTCTTCAAAAAAAAAAAAATTATATATATATATATATATATATATATACACACACACACACACGAGTCATGGAAAAAATTATTAGACCACCCTTGTTTTCTTCAGTTTCTTGTTCATTTTAATGCCTGGTACAACTAAAGGTACATTTGTTTGGACAAACATAACAATAACCACAAAGATTGCTCATAAGAGTTTTATTTAAGAGCTGATATCTTACCATTTTCCATGGTTTTTCTTGATTACAAACCTAAATCACTTAAGTTTTTTACATCAATAGCTATGGCGTTGTACTGCCAAAAACACTGCTTTATGCATTCAGTGTTTTCTTTTCTGTCTGTTTTAGTCACATGATGACGTTTAGTGGTACCAGGTATTAAAATGAACAAGAAACTGAAGAAAAAAAAAAAAAAAAAAAAAAAATATATATTATATATATATATATATATATATATATATATATATATATATATATAGGGCTGGGCAACGATTAAAATTTTTAATCGCTATTAATCGCATTATTTCTCTGATTAATCAAGATTAATCGCATTGTATATGAAAAATCAAATAATGAATTCAAAAGTAGTGTAAAATGCATTTTATTTAAATGTTCTGCTGCCATATGAACTAAAGTGTCAAAAACATTTGTTGTTCAAACACTTTTAACATCAGCACTTGTCAGTAACACACATTTTAGTGTAAATCTCATCTTAAAAAATGTAAAATAAAATAAAGCTTATTGCCACTGCCAGGGCATTAATGTCATCCTGTTTTTTACAAATAATAAAAAAAAGTCTTCAAACAAAGTCCAACAAAATGATTGTGTCTCAGCACAATCAGAACATTAAAACAGGTAATTTCTGAGGTAACAGCAGAAACTTTTAACGGGGAGTTCAACTTGTCAGTTGTTACAAATAACCTTGTTTCTGTTGAATCCTCCGTCTGGGAGAACTTTAAAATGAAAATGTTCATGTTAAAGTTCAGTAACTTTACCAATCCGTGTATCTTTCATTCTTTCCATTCAATTGTCAATCAAAAATAAAAAATAAAAAAAAAGTGACATGTTATTACATTTTTCGTTTTTAAATCTAACACAAGAAAACGAAAAAATGCCTGTTTTTTTTTTTTTAAATATATTTCAATTTTAGACTTGGATCATAAATATGAAAATAAAAAACGGACCACAGAACTGAATTTGTTTTATAATCAAGGAACAGACTTTCTGTTGTCATTACACATCTGAGCCACTAGATGGAGCCGCACTGCAGTAACCAGCTAGAGAACAGCAGGACAGTGAACACATGGAGCAGATCTGATGGAACATGGAGGAATGACCACAAACGTTTGGTTGCAGTCCTGAATTTTCTTTTCCAGACAGAATTGTTAATATTGTTACCTGAGTTGCTACCTGAACTGTAAAGTTCACAGATTTTTACCGTTCTCTATGTCTGTTTTAGCTTTTCTGCATGTTTTTCCACCAATTCTTTCAGTCCTGCAGCAGCAACAGACTCTTCAAAACAAAAGCATGTGAGCAACATGCGTTAACGCAATAAAATAAATGTCGCCGTTAATAAATAATAATATAATAACGCGCTAACTTGCCCAGCCCTAATATATATATATATATATATATTATATATATATACATATATAATATATATATATATATATATATATGTGTGAATCTAAAGAAAAAGCATTAAGCAAACAGCAGGAATTGAGAAGTAAACATTCAGTGCTTTATTTTTCAACGGTTGGGCAGTTCGGTGTGGTCTGCTAGGGTTCTTGGAAATTCATATTTTTTGCATTAATGCTAGCTGTTTGGGGCTCAGTACAACAGGTCTGACTATTTAAAAATTAATACTCGTTTTAATTCTACTACAGTACAACTACAATGTCTCAGGTTGCTCGCTTATGTGTTTTTATGGTCCAACCATATTTTAGACAAGCCTTTGATTATGCAGATATATTTTTTTCAAGAAATTATCATATAGTTGAGTAATAAAATGTGATATACACTTGCATTCACCATGCACAAAAAAAAACAATACATAATGTCTATTCCTTCTATATATAAAACTTCTCACGAACCACCCCAGTCTAAAAGATATACAGTTATTCAGTCATTTCTGTTCAGATTTTGTGGTTGTTTCACAGGAAGTGGTGCAGACATGCAGCGAAGGGTCCAGCTGGGAGTTCAACGTGGTCTGGCTGCTGGGAACTGTTGCCTTCACGTGTGACACGCCTGCGCAAACACATGCACTCTCCAGCATCCACATTCAGACAAATTAAAGGTAGGAATAATCTCACTTTAGATCTCAGGGGGAAAACAAAAGACATCACCAGGGATGTGCAGGTGCTAAAGCTAAGAGAAAATGGAACGCTGACATCTGATTACAATGTAATATCAAATTAAAACAATAGGCCTACAAAAAAATATACATACCGTGTCGTCATTTATTTCTTCTACTTACATGTTTCATGAGAAAGCAGCATTTTCAAATAAAATTACTAATTCTGCGACTTTGTGACTTACTGTTGTAAAGACTTTGGGATATAATTTTACAATTTTTTTAAAACTAACTTTTGATGTAAAATCACAGCTTTTTTGTAAAATTGCATATTTCACATAATTGCAATTTTTTATCCTTGTATCAAGTTACAGCTGTAAAATCAGGAATTTTGCAAAATCACAACTTTTTTTGATTTAAAGGTCCCATATTATGCTACTTTTAACTCTTTTAATCATGTCTCATAGGTCTTTAGAGCAAGGTTATGAATTCTGTTGCAAAAAACCCCACACATTTAGGTTGTGAGAGCCCTCCTCTCTCCCACACTTTTTGCTGTGCTGAAATCTGTGCTGTTTTGAGTGGGCGGGATGCTATGCAAATGAGGTACTGCTCTGATTGGCTGCCTGATTCCTTGGTCCCGGTGGGCGGCTCCAGCGCCTGCGGTGGGACTTTCAAGACGCTGTAACAGGGTAAACAAACATGGATGTACAACAGCTCATGTTTTGATCCTGTTTCGGAGCCTGAAGAGGAGCAGACACCGGTTGAAGAGGTTCAGCCACGGTTACAGCAGGATGTCAATGAGTGGTAGGTTGAAAATTGAGGGCCTTATCTTATGTGAAACGCCATTTGTTTTTGAGCTTTTTCACTTTTCAATGGGTATAAGATAGGGAACTTTATATTACATCCAAAGTTTAAATAAATAAATAAATAAAAGGCAAATGGCGCTATTTTGCACTTTTCAATTCATAAGATAGGCATAATATAGGGCCATGAGTGTCTTATTTTTACTGTTTGCTTTGCTTTTACACTGTTATTGCCCTGGCTATAACAGTGGTTTTTATTTTTTGGCTATGTCAGTGGCTATCGTTAGCCATTACATGCTAGTGTTATTCAGCCATAGCTCAACAGTTTGATATCTAACAGACTTTATGATGCACAACTATATCTGTAAAAATATATATATTGCACCTCATGGAGGCCTACTGTAAGGTTATAAGAGCAGTGTAATAACAGTGGTGCAAGACCAGCTTTGTATTTGACACCATTATTTTTGTTTTACATTACTTTCTACAGTAGGCTACTGTTATCTAAATTCTCTATTCTTTTTCAACAGGTGCTTATGTGGGAATTGTGCAACAATGCCCACAGAACGTGAAAATGTGTGCTGCCAGGAGGTCCCACAGGTATCAATCATATGAGAAATGTAATTGCCAGTACAATGTTCTTATGGTTTGCAAAAATTTACTCAGTTGTTACCCTTTTGTTATTCCTTAGGTCACAAGAAGGATGAATCAGCTGGAAGATCCACCCAGATGCATGGTTGATCACCCTGGTCTTGAACCAGTTTGTCTGAACTTGTATTCTCTCCAGAATGCAATGAATATATATAGAGCTGACTATGGGCTCTTACGGCTTAGAGGTATAGAGCAGTAAGTATCTGTTCTACAGTCAAAGCATAATTTGATTTGCCAATGAATATTGTCAACATGATTTTTTACAATACTATAAATGACAATAAATGTGATTTAAATAATCTGTTATGTTATTACTCTATATAGAGGTAGCTTTAGCACAGTAGTGTTTTGTTGTGACCGATATAACAAAACCCCAGAAGCAGTTACTGAAAAATGGCCTACAATTCTATACACACTATACACTTGCATGGTCCTTTATTGCAATTGCAGATATTTTCTCACCAGACATCCATGTACAGTATATGTGAAGACAATAAGTAATCACAACACTGACTGTTGATACATAAGATACTTTATTGCAGAGTAAAAATAAAAAAGGCATATAATTAACCAACATAAATAAAACAAACTTATAAGTAACACAGTATTAACAAGTATAAATAAGTAATACAAATAAAAATCCTGAGATGTGCTTGTATGTCTTTTCAGTCGTTACAGATTCTTGGCATACAGATCCTTTGTGAGCTGGTGCTGGGGATTTCTGGGTCGAAGGATCAGAGTAGTCATACCAGCTTGTGTGGTGCTACGCATACGCACTGAGTTCCCTGATGCTCAAGGCGTATATGTAGGGTTCAGACTGCCTCAAGATTAAACCGCGACACGTAGCTGGCAATGACATCCTCCTTGGCTGGCCTCTCAAACTCTGCACACAGGTCTGCCGGGATGGGGATCTCCAAAACCTTGTTGGCAAAAGGTCCAGGATCCAGGATGATGTGATCGAACATCAGGTCCATCAACTCATCAACGTATTCTGTGGAGTACAAAACCAATATCACTATATCATCCATTACAAAAGAATGTGTAACATTTTAGTCTGTACAGACACTGTCATACACCAAAATGTCCTTTGGTGTTTTCTAAATTATGTTGTAATATATTTTTATACTAACTTATTCCATGTATATATTTACTTAGTTTCTTTTGATTACCCCCAAAACAGTTTGCACACTCCAGCTCCCTTATGCAGTTTGTAATGATATCCACCAGCGATTTTTGGAGCTACATGCTCTTCTTTAGACAATGTTTGAAAAAGAGTGGCTCCAAATGTCAATTATGGATGTCATTAAAAACTGCATAAGAGAGCTGGAGTGTGCGAACCTTCAATTTGTTTTGATTACTCTGTTTTATAGGTCCAGCACCTTGTTTTATATTGTATGGATGTGTGCATTTTGTTGTCATTTTTCTATGTTTTGTGTGTGCAATAAAAAAGTTGGTTAAACATACTGAAGGTTGCATCTGTTTTGACCGGCTTGGCTGTGCATTCCCCCTTCTTGGACTTGGGAAAGTGGACCTTGAAGAGAGGTGCACCGTCAGCAGTCTTTTGGGGGCGGTTCGCATTTTCATTGAAATGCAGAGCAGACAGGTAGAGTCTGGGGAAATAAATGAAAGTAAATTAGTGATAATTAAAATACATAACAGTATTTTCAACAGGCCGTAGACATTGTGATTTCACTGAAAACTATGCATATTCACATAAATTTAGACTATAATCATTAACATACAGAATTAGTACAACATATATGTAGTACAATGAACTGGGTGTAACCACAAAACATTTGTAAAACAAGGCTTACAATGAATGGATTAGAAATGATTTTCTCATCCTCCCATACTCAGGCTGTAACCACTAACCAGCTGCACCGTCTTTATCTTATCCATATGCTCTGTTCTCTATCAATAGTTTTTAATTTCAAACCTTTTTTCAAATTAAATTAATAACAGGATTAACTGACTTATTTTAGAATCTGACAAATAATGTATACAGCAGCAATAGTAATGTTTAGAACTGCAAAATCACTACATAAACTAAATATCTCACCGGAAACTAATAAAAACAAGTCAGTGAAACAAATAATACTCCTCACAAAATTTGTTTCGTTTTGTGTTATTTACCTGCACAGCATTCCAAGAAATGGGAAAACAACATTTTTTGGGGCAAAGCGAAGTATCACACTGTGGAAAGCTTCGAGAGAGGAGGTCTGATGGTGAGGGCTCAGCTTTTCCACATCTTTCAACACTCGCTTGCTGGTCAGCAACTTCTCCAGTTTGTAGAAAGCAGGAGTTGCTGAAAGAACAGAATCAAGTGGGTCAATACATATGCAAGTGTTATGCCAGTGGTAACAAATAATTTTCATCCTATCAACAACTGAAAAGCTTACAAAACTCAATCCATGCATAATTTCAGGTTCAAATGTAAGTCTGTTAGTGACTTCAGTGTACAGATGAAACATACCAGCTCTCAACCATTTACGCCTGTCCGTTGTGACGCGGACTGGATGCAGGCAATTGGGGAACAAGGGGTCATCATGGGTGTGGATGTCCTGCACATGGTTGAGGATTGAAGTCCACTTTGCCACTCTCTCAGGCCCGGAAGTAGAGGAAGCTGCAGTCCAGTATATGTGATTTTTTATACTGCGCATCCACTTCTTCAAAGGCTCACATTCCTTGTTTTTGCAGATCTTCTCCAGTTGCTTGGACAATCCTAGTAATGCAGAAACAAAGTGAATGAACACAGTGAATTGATATATGAATGTTTTATTCTAATGGAGAACAGTTGACTTGACAAGAAAGTAGAATGTGCAGTTGCTTATGTAAAAAAATTGAAATGTGGCCATGATGGGAAAAAATTGTTCACCTATGATTGTGTGTTCTATATTTTTGAACCAGACATAAAAAAACAGGAACAGACAAAAACATTACCTTTCTCCATGTGCCAGACATCATAAAATTGGGTGATGTTGGATTCCCTCAGGAATTTTTGGATCTGCGGGTGACGATCTGTCACTATGCAATCCAGGGTCACACCAAATTCCTCCAGGAGTGTAAGGCTCCTTTTCAGGCCCTCTTTCTCCATATGATAACTCCCCCCAACTTCATTGCTCTGGTTAAAAAAAGGGGGGAAAGGGGATGTGATTGATGATTGATAAACGTTTGTCTGTCTGTGAGCTGCTTCACTACAGGCTGTCAGGATGGAAGCAGAAACACGTCAAGGATTTTTTTTTTACCCAAAATGACAATTGCATTTTGCAGAAAAACTTTCAATGTGTAGCCCCAGATTTAACTTGTGTGACATCATTCTTTTCACCGCTGCATATACATTTTCACTAACCTGCACTAGCTGTACATCGATGACAGTGTTGCGCTTCAGGTCCATCATCGTATAACTCCCGTACTTGGCACAGTGTCCTGAGAACATAAATTTAGAGAATGGAATTGCAACAAAGTGAGTGATTATTCAGAAAGGATGTCCTTTTTTATCGTAACGTCTGAAAATAATGCTAATTTGTAATAAGCATAGTACCTGGTGAGTCAGCCCTCATATCACCACCAACAATCACGCTCTGCTCTTGACTGAGCTGTTGCAACATGGCTTCCTGCTCCGTCTTCCACTTATGCACGACAGCTGGCTCAAGGTACATCCTGGCATGTCTTCTGAAGGTGTCATACCTGTACACCTTCAGCTGCATTGCCCTGAAGATCTGATTTGAAAGACAAAAACATTATCAGTTATCCAGCTTCACACAAACGCCTCCAGTTATTAGATTTTTTTCTGTCAAACACATCAGCATGCAAATGACACTTATTAGCTGCTTTCCAAATACCTTTTCCAGTTTGAGAAAGGATGCCCCACTGAAGTACACAGCTGCAGAAAGTTGGAGGTTCCCGGCTGGGGTGCTTCCAACAACCGGCTGACTCCTCCATTCTCTCCCATAGGCACAATGAGGGCACTGCTGTTTCACTGCAAGGAATGTACCAATTCTCCTCGTATTGACATCACAGACCCTCTGGCACACCGGGCAAATTTCAAAGAGCTCCAGGAGGCAGTTCTCATACACAATGTATTTCCATATTTTCTGGATGGGAGTGGATGCTTCTCTATTTGCCAAAAATAAAGAAAAACATGCGATTTCATATCGAAAGAGGACAGATAAGCGAAACAAAGATATGTTTTATAAAAGTGTAGTGGCAATATAAAATAACTTACGACATAGTGGTTGACTCTTTTAACACAGTCACAGAATCCTCTGGATTGTATGTTGAGTCGTGTGGTTCTGGAGCCTCCATAGAAGAGCTGCCCTCCATCGGATCGTCCTCACCCTCTTCCTCATCCACCAGGTCGAGAAAAGGCCTCTTGATGGGTGTCGAAGTCATGAGAGGTTGTGTAGACAATACAGTTTCCGTCTGAGTACCTTTATATGCACAGGAGAAACACACACACACACACACACACATGAATATATGTCATTAAAATGATCAGACTTAACGTTTGAGATGCAATTAATTATTACTTTATTTTTTATGAAATCGTCTGACAGATCACAAACCTGTACTTCTGAAGTGAGGCTGTAGAGTTCTAATGGATAACTGTGTGCTGGTCGTTGCTGTCGCTGGAGGGTCTGTCTGGCAGCCAACATCTCGAAATGTTGGCCATGCCGTAGATGTACTGGCCTAACAGAGAATAAAAATATGTATTTATATGTTTTTATACTTTGTGTCAAAGCATATCATTGACACATTTACGGTTCTTTAAATCTTGACATTTTTTTATAGCTTTTTGCTATCCTTCATCCACATAGATTATATAGTGCATACATAACACTAACATAAAATACAAAGTAAAAATTGAGAATAGAATAAATAGAAATAATCAATACTTTCAATCTAAATTTCTTCATGACTAACAGAATAACAAGTAACACCTAACACAATACTGCAATATACTTCAATATACTGCAATCCTATACTAATGTACCACACACTTAGTAATTACCACAGACAACAAGCTGTTCTGTCTCTCTCACACACGCTGTCCAGGCGTTCAATGCAAACTTCAGCATGATCCTGGCAACCACCTGACACAGGTTTTGTTTTAATTATCCCCCACACGGACCAAGTGAGCATGATCAGACATAAATTTTCTCAGACACGCGGGGATTACTCCGTGTCAACAGGGAGATAGTAAAGCCTAGTTCAGCCTCGCTCTCTGTCCATCCGCAAAATATGCGCTTCTGTTACGTCATGTAAACATATCAGGTGTGTGCGCAATATCAGACTGGAGACACACGCAAAAAAAAGATGTGTGATTAAATGCTACTTTTCCTACGTTTGTACAAAAAACATACAATATATAAATTTATACAATATAGCCAACAGCAGGGCTGACAGAAAACACACACAAATACCTGAATCTTCCAGCTACCTGGCGATCTCCCTCCAGCCAGCTGCCACCTTATTTTAGACTAACTATGAATCAGCTGTTCCTCACATAACGTTACTGCAGCGCTCTCCAACACGAGCGACAGGCAGAAAATATTAACAGGGCGTCCGACAAAAGTTCAGCTGAAAACGGCACGGCGCGGTCAGTTAGGACATTAAAAAACAAAGCTATCAAATTGATTTTGTCGCTGATGCTCGCTCGCGTCTCATGCAGTTAGGACACGGTACAAACAGACACACGACGGTCACCGCGTTAGCAAAGCATAACATGCTATCAAGCTATCTGACTGCACCTTAGTAGGAATAACCAGTAAATATTATCACAAAATGTAGACACTTACCGATGGTTGGTTTGCAGTTGCTGGGTCACGTAGAGTTGGTACTGAATCTTTGTTGAGAGTCAGTTTAGAAGCTAATCCAGCTTTGAACTGACCCTCGTTGCCGAAGCAGTCCGGAGTGAAGTGGCTAGCACAGACCAGCAGAGTTGAAGAAGTTGTGGTTCGGCACGTTATTATCAAAAATAAATGCTAGCCACTGTTGTTTAACATCCTCCGATGCTGGGAGGGAAAACAAACATTTATGTTGGTTTGTACAACCGACAACGTTGCACCTAGAGTGTCTCACTCGCTTCGACATGATTAGGCGGCAATGGCAATGGCGGCCAGCAGGCCGGGTCGGCTCGAAGCGAAGAGGGAGAGGGGGAGTGGTTATGGTAATAGCATGTAAATGAGGGCCTGTTGTTACGTCACTCCAGGCCAATTCTGAATTGGCTCATTTCAGACATGAATTCCTACTTTGCAGGCTAGAGAAACAATGCAGATTCTTTGACTTTTTTCATGCCACAGCTTTGGTAGGCTGAAGGATGACTAAGATATATATGTATAGGTATGAAAAAACATGTTTTTCACAATATGGGACCTTTAAAAGGAAACTTTAGTCATAAAATATTAAACTACTCATAACTGCAACTTTTTGAAAACAAATCATGATTTTTTTTACATATAAACACAAAAATATAAAAATTACAAGAGAAAAATTCCCAACATTTTGTTTGTAAAATGACTTTTTCTATATTGCACATTTTTGTTGCAAAAATTGCTAATTCTTGTAAAGTCGTATTGTGACTTTTCAACTTAATATTGCAATTATTTTCACATAAATTAATAATATGGTATAATTGCTAATTTCGTATAATTGGCAGTTGCCTGCTGTAAAATCAAGAATTGTTGCTGTAAAATTTCAAATTTTGCAACTGTTTTTGTTGTAAAAAAAAAAAGAAAAAAAAACTTTTTTGACATCAAAATAATTTTTTTTAAGTAAAATCATGTAATCTACAAAACGTTGACTGACAAAATATTCAACTACATATCTTGAAATCGTGACTTTTGTAGAATTGCACATTTTTGTTGTAAAAATCACTAATTTTTGTTGTTAAAATGCAACTTTTTAATGCGAGACTGCAGTGAAAGAGCTGCTCAACAACGCTGCTCTGAAGAAAGGACACGTAATTAATCTTATTTAATCAAGTAAAACAAAAACTGACATCACTCATCACGAGGGGAAAAGATAAAGAATTATGAACCGCAGAAATCGAATGTTTTTAGCCAGTCCCACTACTTTAAGAACGTTATTCATAAAATGATTGTTTTATAAAGCAGCTGACAGGAAGGAGCCTCATTGAATCAGGCTGAAATCCAGATGTTTGATGACCTCGTTACTGAAGTTTTAACGCTTTTAGCTTTAAAATGCAACACTTTTTTTTGTCTGTTCGTTTCCTGTGTGACATCTGTCCACATCTGGCTGTTTGATCTCCACTGATGCTTCTCTTAAACTGTCCAGTTTAACAGCAGAAACAGGTTCATATTTGACGGGAAGCTGCAATCACTTTCATTTGACTTTGGAGCTGTGACTAAAGATTTAAAAGTGCACAATCGTTGTTATTTTAAAGGTAATACCGGAAAAAAACCTTTAGTTGTTTTATGTATGCTTTATTAAGGTATAGCACAACTTTAGGTATGAAGTTATTTAAATAATAGGTTTCAATATGTGAGCACTGACAATATTAAAATCTCATCTGAAGCATGTAAACCTGTGGAGTTCCACAAGGCTCAGTGTTGGGACCAAAGTTATTTAGACTTTACATAAATGATATT
>JAGFBZ010001879.1:0-128118 GCA_018398805.1 Hirundichthys speculiger
TTCTCAATTGAGGTGATGCAGTCAGAGGAACCATGGCAAGAATTCTGGACTGTGGTGATGCAGTCAGAGGAACTATGGCAACCATCGAATTCTGGACTGACGTGATGCAGTCAGAGGAACAATGGGAACCATGGAATTCTGGACTGTAGTGATGCATTAAGAGGAACCATGGCAACCATGCAATTCTGGACTTAGGTGATGCAGTAAGAGGAACCATGGCAACCATGGAATTCTGGACTGTAGTGATTCATTCAGAGGAAACATGGCAACCATGGAATTCTGGACTGTAGTTAAACATTCAGAGGAACTTTTGCAACCATGGAATTCTGGACTGAGGTGATTCAATCAGAGGAACCATGGCAACCATGGAATTCTGGACTGTAGTGATGCATTCAGAGGAAACATGGCCACCATGGAATTCTGGACTTTTGTGATGGAGCCAGAGGAACCATGGCAACCATGGAATTCTGGACTGTAGTGGAACATTTGGAGGAACCATGGCAACCATGGAATACTGAACTGTAGTGATGCATTCAGAGGAAACATGGCAACCATGGAATTCTGGACTTTGGTGATGCAGTCAAAGGAACCATCGCAACAATGGAATTCTGGATTGAGGTGATTCAGTCAGAGGAACCATGACAACCATGGAATTCTGGACTATGGTGATGCATTAAGAGGAACTATGCAACCATGGAATTCTGGACTGTGGTGATGCAGTCAGAGGAACCATGGCAAACATAGAATTCTGGAGTAGGGTGATGGATTCAGAGGAACCATGGCAACCGTGGAATTCTGGACTGTTGTGATGGAGTCAGAGTAACCATGGCAACCATGGAAGTCTGGACTGAGGTTATGGAGTCAGAGGAACTATGGCAACCATGGAATTCTGGACTGAGGTGATCAAGTCAGAGGAACCATCGACACCATGGAATTCTAGACTGTGGTGATGTATTAAGAGGAACCATGGCAACCATGGAATTCTGGACTGAGGTGATGCAGTCAGAGGAACCATGGCAACCATGGAATTCTGGACCGTAGGGATGCAGTCAGAGGAACAATCGAAACCATGGAAATCTGGACTGTAGTGATGTATTCAGAGGAACCATGGGAACCATGGAATTCTGGACTGTGGTTGCAGTCAGAGGAACCATGGCAATCATGGAATTCTGGACTTAGGTGATGCAGTCAGAGGAACCATGGCAACCATGGAATTCTGGACTGAGGTGATGGAGACAGAGGAACCATGGCAACCATGGAGCTCTGGACTGTAGTGATACATTTAGGGGAACCATAGACACCATGGAATTCTGGACTGTAGTGATGCAGTCAGAGGGACCATGACTACCATGGAATTCTGGACTAAGGTCATGGAGTCAGAAGAACCATGGGAACCATGGAATTCTGCACTGTAGTGATGCATTAAAAGGAACCATGGCAACCATGGAATTCTGAACTGAGGTAATGTAGTCAGAGGAACCATGGCAACTTTGGAATTCTCAATTGAGGTGATGCAGTCAGAGGAACCATGGAAACAATGGAATTCTGGACTGTGGTGATGCAGTCAGAGGAACTATGGCAACCATCGAATTCTGGACTGACGTGATGCAGTCAGAGGAACAATGGGAACCATGGAATTCTGGACTGTAGTGATGCATGAAGAGGAACCATGGCAACCATGCAATTCTGGACTTAGGTGATGCAGTCAAAGGAACCATGGCAACCATGGTATTCTGGACTGTAGTGATGCATTCAGAGGAATAATGGCAACCATGGAATTCTGGACTGTAGTGAAACATTCAGAGGAACTATTGCAACCATGGAATTCTGGACTGAGGTGATGCATTAAGAGGAACTATGCAACCATGGAATTCTGGACTGTGGTGATGCAGTCAGAGGAACCATGGCAAACATAGAATTCTGGAATAGGGTGATGGATTCAGAGGAACCATGGCAACCGTGGAATTCTGGACTGTTGTGATGGAGTCAGAGTAACCATGGCAACCATGGAAGTCTGGACTGAGGTTATGGAGTCAGAGGAACTATGGCAACCATGGAATTCTGGACTGAGGTGATCAAGTCAGAGGAACCATCGACACCATGGAATTCTAGACTGTGGTGATGTATTAAGAGGAACCATGGCAACCATGGAATTCTGGACTGAGGTGATGCAGTCAGAGGAACCATGGCAACTATGGAATTCTGGACCGTAGGGATGCAGTCAGAGGAACAATGGAAACCATGGAAATCTGGACTGTAGTGATGTATTCAGAGGAACCATGGGAACCATGGAATTCTGGACTGTGGTGTTGCAGTCAGAGGAACCATGGCAATCATGGAATTCTGGACTTAGGTGATGCAGTCAGAGGAACCATGGCAACCATGGAATTCTGGACTGAGGTGATGGAGACAGAGGAACCATGGCAACCATGGAGCTCTGGACTGTAGTGATACATTTAGGGGAACCATAGACACCATGGAATTCTGGACTGTCGTGATGCAGTCAGAGGGACCATGACTACCATGGAATTCTGGACTAAGGTCATGGAGTCAGAAGAACCATGGGAACCATGGAATTCTGCACTGTAGTGATGCATTAAAAGGAACCATGGCAACCATGGAATTCTGAACTGAGGTAATGTAGTCAGAGGAACCATGGCAACTTTGGAATTCTCAATTGAGGTGATGCAGTCAGAGGAACCATGGAAACAATGGAATTCTGGACTGTGGTGATGCAGTCAGAGGAACTATGGCAACCATGGAATTCTGGACTGACGTGATGCAGTCAGAGGAACAATGGGAACCATGGAATTCTGGACTGTAGTGATGCATGAAGAGGAACCATGGCAACCATGCAATTCTGGACTTAGGTGATGCAGTCAAAGGAACCATGGCAACCATGGAATTCTGGACTGTAGTGATGCATTCAGAGGAATAATGGCAACCATGGAATTCTGGACTGTAGTGAAACATTCAGAGGAACTATTGCAACCATGGAATTCTGGACTGAGGTGATGCATTAAGAGGAACTATGCAACCATGGAATTCTGGACTGTGGTGATGCAGTCAGAGGAACCATGGCAAACATGAATTCTGGAGTAGGGTGTGATGATTCACAGGAACCATGGCAACCGTGGAATTCTGGACTGTGGTGATGGAGTCAGAGTAACCATGGCAACCATGGAATTCTGGACTGAGGTGATGGAGTCAGAGGAACCATGGCAACCATGGAATTCTGGACTGAGGTGATGCAGTCAGAGGAACCATGACAACCATGGAATTCTGGACTGTGGTGATGTATTCAGAGGAACCATGGCAACCATGGAATTCTGGACTGAGGTGATGCAGTCAGAGGAACCATGGCAACCATGGAATTCTGGACCGTAGGGATGCAGTCAGAGGAACAATGGAAACCATGGAAATTCTGGACTGTAGTGATGTATTCAGAGGAACCATGGGAACCATGGAATTCTGGACTGTGGTGTTGCAGTCAGAGGAACCATGGCAATCATGGAATTCTGGACTTAGGTGATGCAGTCAGAGGAACCATGGCAACCATGGAATTCTGGACTGAGGTGATGGAGACAGAGGAACCATGGCAACCATGGAGCTCTGGACTGTAGTGATACATTTAGGGGAACCATAGACACCATGGAATTCTGGACTGTAGTGATGCAGTCAGAGGGACCATGACTACCATGGAATTCTGGACTAAGGTCATGGAGTCAGAAGAACCATGGGAACCATGGAATTCTGCACTGTAGTGATGCATTAAAAGGAACCATGGCAACCATGGAATTCTGAACTGAGGTAATGTAGTCAGAGGAACCATGGCAACTTTGGAATTCTCAATTGAGGTGATGCAGTCAGAGGAACCATGGAAACAATGGAATTCTGGACTGTGGTGATGCAGTCAGAGGAACTATGGCAACCATCGAATTCTGGACTGACGTGATGCAGTCAGAGGAACAATGGGAACCATGGAATTCTGGACTGTAGTGATGCATGAAGAGGAACCATGGCAACCATGCAATTCTGGACTTAGGTGATGCAGTCAAAGGAACCATGGCAACCATGGTATTCTGGACTGTAGTGATGCATTCAGAGGAATAATGGCAACCATGGAATTCTGGACTGTAGTGAAACATTCAGAGGAACTATTGCAACCATGGAATTCTGGACTGAGGTGATTCAATCAGAGGAACCATGGCAACCATGGAATTCTGGACTGTAGTGATGCATTCAGAGGAAACATGGAAACCATGGAATTCTGGACTGTAGTGGAACATTTGGAGGAACCATGGCAACCATGGAATACTGAATTGTAGTGATGCATTCAGAGGAAACATGGCAACCATGGAATTCTGGACTTTGGTGATGCAGTCAAAGGAACCATGGCAACAATGGAATTCTGGAATGAGGTGATTCAGTCAGAGGAACCATGACAACCATGGAATTCTGGACCGTAGGGATGCAGTCAGAGGAACAATGGAAACCATGGAAATCTGGACTGTAGTGATGTATTCAGAGGAACCATGGGAACCATGGAATTCTGGACTGTGGTGTTGCAGTCAGAGGAACCATGGCAATCATGGAATTCTGGACTTAGTGATGCAGTCAGAGGAACCATGGCAACCATGGAATTCTGGACTGAGGTGATGGAGACAGAGGAACCATGGCAACCATGGAGCTCTGGACTGTAGTGATACATTTAGGGGAACCATAGACACCATGGAATTCTGGACTGTAGTGATGCAGTCAGAGGGACCATGACTACCATGGAATTCTGGACTAAGGTCATGGAGTCAGAAGAACCATGGGAACCATGGAATTCTGCACTGTAGTGATGCATTAAAAGGAACCATGGCAACCATGGAATTCTGAACTGAGGTAATGTAGTCAGAGGAACCATGGCAACCTTGGAATTCTCAATTGAGGTGATGCAGTCAGAGGAACCATGGAAACCATGGAATTCTGGACTGTGGTGATGCAGTCAGAGGAACTATGGCAACCATCGAATTCTGGACTGACGTGATGCAGTCAGAGGAACAATGGGAACCATGGAATTCTGGACTGTAGTGATGCATTAAGAGGAAACATGGCAACCATGCAATTCTGGACTTAGGTGATGCAGTCAGAGGAACCATGGCAACCATGGTTCTGGACTGTAGTGATGCATTCAGAGGAATAATGGCAACCATGGAATTCTGGACTGTAGTGAAACATTCAGAGGAACTATTGCAACCATGGAATTCTGGACTGAGGTGATTCAATCAGAGGAACCATGGCAACCATGGAATTCTGGACTGTAGTGATGCATTCAGAGGAAACATGGCAACCATGGAATTCTGGACTGTAGTGGAACATTTGGAGGAACCATGGCAACCATGGAATACTGAACTGTAGTGATGCATTCAGAGGAAACATGGCAACCATGGAATTCTGGACTTTGGTGATGCAGTCAAAGGAACCATGGCAACAATGGAATTCTGGACTGAGGTGATTCAGTCAGAGGAACCATGACAACCATGGAATTCTGGACTATGGTGATGCATTAAGAGGAACTATGCAACCATGGAATTCTGGACTGTGGTGATGCAGTCAGAGGAACCATGGCAAACATGGAATTCTGAACTGTAGTGAAGCATTCAGAGGAACCATGGCAACCATGGAATTCTGGACTTTGGTGATGAAGTCAGAGGAACAATGGAAACCATGGAAATCTGGACTGTAGTGATTTATTCAGAGGAACCATGGGAACCATGGAATTCTGGACTGTGGTGTTGCAGTCAGAGGAACCATGGCAACCATGGAATTCTGGAGTAGGGTGATGGATTCAGAGGAACCATGGCAACTGTGGAATTCTGGACTGTTGTGATGGAGTCAGAGTAACCATGGCAACCATGGAAGTCTGGACTGAGGTTATGGAGTCAGAGGAACTATGGCAACCATGGAATTCTGGACTGAGGTGATTTAGTCAGAGGAACCATCGACACCATGGAATTCTAGACTGTGGTGATGTATTAAGAGGAACCATGGCAACCATGGAATTCTGGACTAAGGTGATGCAGTCAGAGGAACCATGGCAACCATGGAATTCTGGACTGTAGTGATGCAGTCAGAGGAACAATGGAAACCATGGAAATCTGGACTGTAGTGATGTATTCAGAGGAACCATGGGAACCATGGAATTCTGGACTGTGGTGTTGCAGTCAGAGGAACCATGGCAACCATGGAATTCTGGAGTAGAGTGATGGATTCAGAGGAACCATGGCAACCGTGGAATTCTGGACTGTTGTGATGGAGTCAGAGGAACCATGGCAACCATGGAAGTCTGGACTGAGGTGATGGAGTCAGAGGAACCATGTCAACCATGGAATTCTGGAGTAGGGTGATGGAGTCAGAGGAACCATGGCAACCATGCAAGTCTGGACTGAGGTGATCGATTGAGACGAACCATGGGAACCATGGAATTCTGGACTGTAGTGATGCATTAAGAGGAACCATGGCAACCATGGAATTCTGGACTGTAGTGATGCATTCAGAGGAAACATGGCAACCATGGAATTCTGGACTTTGGTGATGGAGCCAGAGGAACCATGGCAACCATGGAATTCTGGACTGTAGTGGAACATTCGGAGGAACCATGGCAACCATGGAATTCTGGACTGTAGTGATGCATTCAGAGGAAACATGGCAACCATGGAATTCTGGACTTTGGTGATGCAGTCAAAGGAACCATGGCAACTATGGAATTCTGGACTAAGGTGATTCAGTCAGAGGAACCATGACAACCATGGAATTCTGGACTGTGGTGATGTAGTCAAGAACTATGCAACCCTGGAATTCTGGACTGTGGTGATGCAGTCAGAGGAACCATGGCAAACATGGAATTCTGGACCTGTAGTGAAGCATTCAGAGGAACCATGGCAACCATGGAATTCTGGACTTTGGTGATGAAGTCAGAGGAACAATGGAAACCATGGAAATCTGGACTGTAGTGATTTATTCAGAGGAACCATGGGACCATGGAATTCTGGACTGTGGTGTTGCAGTCAGAGGAACCATGGCAACCATGGAATTCTGGAGTAGGGTGATGGATTCAGAGGAACCATGGCAACTGTGGAATTCTGGACTGTTGTGATGGAGTCAGAGTAACCATGGCAACCATGGAAGTCTGGACTGAGGTTATGGAGTCAGAGGAACTATGGCAACCATGGAATTCTGGACTGAGGTGATTTAGTCAGAGGAACCATCGACACCATGGAATTCTAGACTGTGGTGATGTATTAAGAGGAACCATGGCAACCATGGAATTCTGGAAGGGAACCATGGCAACCATGGAATTCTGGACTGTAGTGATGCAGTCAGAGGAACAATGGAAACCATGGAAATCTGGACTGTAGTGATGTATTCAGAGGAACCATGGGAACCATGGAATTCTGGACTGTGGTGTTGCAGTCAGAGGAACCATGGCAACCATGGAATTCTGGAGTAGAGTGATGGATTCAGAGGAACCATGGCAACCGTGGAATTCTGGACTGTTGTGATGGAGTCAGAGGAACCATGGCAACCATGGAAGTCTGGACTGAGGTTATGGAGTCAGAGGAACTATGGCAACCATGGAATTCTGGACTGAGGTGTTGCAGTCAGAGGAACCATGGCAACCATGGAATTCTGGAGTAGGGTGATGAAGTCAGAGGAACCATGGCAACCATGCAAGTCTGGACTGAGGTGATCGATTTAGACGAACCATGGGAACCATGGAATTCTGGACTGTAGTGATGCATTAACCCGTTAACATTCCGACGGCCCGCCTGCGGGCCGTCAGTCCGAATTTCTGTAGTTTCCGAAACTAAACTGTAATTTACACAGCTCAAATGTTACGTGAGGCACTCATGCGACATATCTTTGGAAAGCTAAGATTCTTGTGATTCAATCAATGTAAACCATTTCAGGATATAATCATAACAGCAGGTACAATCAACGCCTTTGTCACACCACAAACAAACAAACAGGGAGTTACGAAATCGACGCAACTCACCTTATGAGCGTTATAAAAGTCGTCCGATCAAAAATATTCCCACAAAAATGGTCTGGTTGAACTCACAAAGGTCCAGTCGATCCAATTCAGTAAAGTATTTAGTCCAAAATGCATTATTATACCAGAAAGTATCCACAAAAACGCCATTGGTAGCTGGTCAGTGTTCAGTAACTTCCGTGTTTTTTTTTCCTTATAAAAAGCTTCTTCCTGTGCTGACGTACGTGTGGCTGATCTCAAAATGGAGGGGGGCTTCTGATCTTTTGATTGACACCTCATACAGCCATATAGCAGCCTCGCTGCCCTTTCCACAGCCTAAATAGCCAATAAGGGCAACGTTGAAACGAAGCCATCTCCTACTTTGAGTGATGAAAAAACCAGCCAGTTAGAATCAATCATGCTGATGACTGACGCATTGAATAGCCAATGAAATTCTGAAACAACGATGTGCCGGTTGAAGGGGTGGAGATAACGGGGAAACAAAGGGACCGATGCGTAATGCAAATTGTCTTCATTCAGGCTGCGTGCGTAAAAGGTGCGTAACAGCAAGGCGCATCACAGTGTGGACTGTTTCTCAGCGTGTTTGACTCTAGGAGCGTAGAAAATGGCGAAAAGGACGCAGAAGACTAGATTTACAGTCCAAGAAGCATGGAAGAATGTGCTCGTCGGACAGTGACGAATCAGGAAAGGATTATCAGAGGAAGAGAGCGACATTTCATTTGTTGATTCCTGCGCAGAGGATATGTTTGCCGTCGGAGAGGACATTGCTCTGGATAAGTAAGTATTTGATCAGCTTATATTATATTATTACGTATATATTTATATCATAATTGGTAGTATTCTTCATATTATTACGTATTACTGTATATTTCGACATAAAAAAAGCATCACTTTGAAAAATAGATACAAAATGCCTTTGTTTGTGCGTGTGTGGGGGATAGGGGGTTGGGGGTGTGTGATGTGTGCGTGTTTGTTGGGGGTAGGGTATGTATATGTGTGTGGGGGGGTTGGGGGGGTGTGCTTGCGTGTGTGTTTGTTGGGGGATGGGTATGTATATGTGTGTGGGGGGGTTGGGGGGGGGTGTGCTTGCGTGTGTGTTTGTTGGGGGTAGGGTTGTGAATATGTGTGTGGGGGGTTGGGGGGGGGGGGTGTGCTTGCGTGTGTGTTTGTTGGGGGTGGGGTGTGAATGTGTGCCTCTCTACCTCCCAGACCCCTCTGTGTTTCATTGTGCAAAGCAGTAGAATACAGAAAAGATAGAAAGTTTTGTGATGACTTATTTCTTTATTTTCACATAATAGGCAGCCATCTGAGGATTCAGATGTGGACTGGGAGCCAGTCAGCAAGCAGTCACAGAGAGAGGATAGCAGTTCATCAGGTGAGGAGCTCCATCCTCCAACTGTCCAGAGAGGTTCTGCCAGCACCAGAACATCGAAAGGTGTTGCACATATTTATGTTTTGTATATATTTTTTTCATTGTTGTTCCAGGTGTATGGGTGGAGTGGACCTGTCTGACGCTCTGATCGGATATTACAAAGTACTTCACAAGACAAGGAGGAAGTGGTACAAGACATTTTTCTACTACATTTCATGGACATCGCAATCGTGAATGCCTTCCTCCTCCACACAGACATTGCAAAGGGGTAGAGGAGAGGTCCCTCTGCACCAGAAGGCATTCCGGGAGACCCTCGCCGTGCAGCTGGCAGAAGCAGGGTCTTCCTCCACAGCCAGACCTGTCCCACCTCCTGCTCTGCGTGGAGCACATCACATACTGGTTTTTATCAGTGGGCAGAGGACTACTGGTAGGCTGAAGTGCAGGCACTGTCATGCTAAAACACAATTGAAATGCTCCTCGTGTGATGTGCCTTTGTGCTTCATAACTACAAGAAATTGCTACAGTTATAAATGGTTATAATTGTAAATATGTGAATAGTTTGCTGTGTTGTTGCTGTGTTTTTTATATAAATTACATTTTTCCACAACAACACTTGTTTTTGACTCTTTTTATATGCAAAGTTTAGCTTTATGGTTCAGTAACTTTTTTTCAGCAATATTGATAGTGAATCTGAATGTGGGATAAGATACCTCTAAGTGTCACCTTTCATTAGAGGCCAAGATTATGACTGTACGATGAAGCGTTCAAGAGTTATGTCCTTTTATCCGAGGTATGTGGCCATGTTTATCCAAGTGCCATTTTGGAGTCTCCAAATGTGCCATTTTTGGAAACGCCTAGACATACTCTTACAAAAACGTGTGTAAAATACTCATTTTTAGTGGTATTGTTATCAAATTTGAACTTGCACTAGGTAAGGCTTCATGCTGTGGTCCTATTGTGTTTTCCAGCTAATAAGTCACAGCTGCACTCATCTGCAGACATCTGTTTACAAAAAATTCAGGCGGAAATAAAAAACTTATATTTCAGTGTGTTCCAACTTAGATTACTCAATGCTAGTAGCACTTACAGTGATTCTGACAGTTGGAGGAAAAACTTCAGAGTGTTACCTTTCAAAAGAGACCAAAACCATCCATGTGCTACATACGGTTCAAGAACAGCTTTCAATTTACTTTGGGTATGTCTTGGATAGGCGTTTTATGCAAATTATACAGGAATGTTAAGGGGTTAAGAGGAACCATGGCAACCATGGGATTCTGGACTTTAGTGATGCATTCAGAGAAACCATGGCAAACATGGAATTCTTGACTGAGTGATGCATTCAAAGGAACCATGGCAACCATGGAATTCTGAACTGTAGTGATGCATTCAGAGGAACCATGGCAACCATGGAATTCTGGACTTTGGTGATAAAGTCAGATGAACAATGGAAACCATGGAAATCTGGACTGTAGTTGTTCTGAGCAATCTTGCACCATACACACTTAAGACATGCACTGGGGTTTCTATCACAAAAGGTCGCATAGCCGAGAATTTCGTTATACAGTCCATTGATGGCCAGTTCATCTCTCCTTTCCCTTCCCTGCTCGAGTGTGACTCACTTCCAGACAACAAGTCTGAAATCCCAACACCAGAGGTAGCCTTAGCTCACGCCCACCTCAAACACCTTTCAAGCAAAATACAACCTCTGAACCAGGAGGCTGAGATAATGTTGCTGTTAGGGAGAGACGTCATAGAAGTACACAAGGTGTTCGAACGAGTTAATGGTCCAGCTAGTGCTCCATTTGCCCAGAGACTAGCTCTTGGGTGGGTTATTGTAGGAGATGTCTGCCTTGGGGGAGCTCATTAGCCAGCTGTTGCGGGCTCATACAGAACTAGTGTTCTAGAGAACGGGCGTCCAAATCTCCTACCACCCTGCCAAAACAGTTTTCACATAAAGGAGCTGTCCCAGTCATACAACGAGCACTGGGACACTCGCAGTTTATCTGAAATAGGGGAGCACATATTTCTACGAAAGGAAACGGATGAAAGGCTCGTCCCTTCTATTGAGGATCGAGCTTTTCTGCACATTATGGAAAGAGACTTTTACCAAGACGATACAAATAGTTGGACAGCTCCACGTCCTTTCCGCATGCTAAGAACCCGTCTTTCAAACAACAGAAGTCTAGCACTTAGCCGCTTGGAGTCACTCCGCCACACATTAAAGAGACGTCCTGAAATGGAGACACATTTTATGGACTTTATGCAGGGGTTGTTTGATAAAGACCACGCAGAGCTGGCTCCAGCTCTTAAGAATGGAGAAGAATGCTGGTATCTGCCCTTCTTTGGCGTTTATCACCCGCAGAAGCCGGGGAACATCATGGTGTTGTTTGACTCGAGCGCTAAGAACAGGGTGTCTTTAAACGACTTGCTGCTCACAGGTCCAAATATGAACAACAGTCTAGTTGGGGTCCTTGTACGCTTCAGAGAAGAGGCTGTGGCTGTTACAGCAGACATTCAACAAATGTTCCATTGCTTTCACGTGCGAGAAGACCACAGGAACTTTTTATGTTTCCTCTGGTATCACAACAACGATCCGAAAGAGCCAATTGTCGAGTACAGAATGAAGGTGCACGTGTTCGGCAACAGCCCGTCCCCAGCCGTTGCTATTTTTGGTCTGAGAAATGCAGCACACCAGTCAGACACACAGTACTCTTTAGTGGCTAAGCAGTTTGTACAAAGACATTTCTATGTTGATGATGGACTGAAGTCTGTTCCCACTGAACCTGAGGCTGTCAACCTTCTAAAGGACACACAGGAACTGCTTGCGGCATCAGACTTGAGGCTTCATAAAATAGCCTCGAATAGCCCTAACATAATGAAAGCATTTCTCACTGAAGACTTATCAAACGGGCTCAAAGATATCAACTTTAATGCTGGGTTTCCTCCTATGCAGAGAAGTTTAGGAGTATCTTGGGACATCGAAAATGATACTTTCATGTTCAGAGTCTCCCAAGCTGAAAAGCCTTACACAAAGAGGGGCGTTTTGTCCACCATCAACAGCCTTTTTGATCCACTGGGGTTCGCAGTTCCAGTAAGCATCCAGGGGAGGGCACTGTTGCGTAAACTGACTGTAGAGACTTGCGGGTGGGATGAGACTCTTCCATAGGACATGTTCAGGGAATGGACAGAGTGGAAGAATGGTCTCAAACAACTTGAGCAAATTCACATCCCAAGATCGTATTGCTCCTTCTCCTTCACAAATGCAGAACACAAGGAAATTTGCATCTTCTGCGACGAATCAACTCAAGCAATTTCGGCTGTGGCTTACTTAAGAGCGGCGAGCAAAGATGATGTGACAAAACTTTCATTTGTATTTGGAAAGGCCAAACTTGCCCCTAAGCCCGATCTTACCATTCCGAGGCTTGAGCTGTGTGCAGCGGTGTTAGCGGTGGAAGTTGCAGAGCTTATAAGAGATAAAATGGACATTCAGATCAGTGACATGCGTTTCTTCTAGGACAGCAGAGTCGTTCTTGGCTATATTTATAATGAGTCAAGGAGATTTCATGTGTTTGTGAACAATTGTGTGCAACGCATCAGACGAGTGACTCAGCCAACTCAAAAGCTACGTACCGTCAGAGCGCAACCTGGCAGACCATGGGTCCAGATCATTACCTGTTGACAAACTGTCATCCAGCATATGGTTAAAGGGGCCTCAGTTTCTTCTAAGACCCACAGAGAGCAATTCGCAAGATACGTTCCAACTTCAAAACCCTGATGCAGACATTGAGCTTCGTCCTTTGCTTACAGCAGCTGTTCAGATGTCACACTCCTGTTTAAAAGCTGCAAATTTGGAATCTTTCTCCAGCTAGCAGTCCCTTACCAGAGCCGTTGCCCGTTTGACACACATTGCACGCACCTTTAAGTTAAGGCAATCAGATGAACAGTGTAAGGGATGGCATGTGTGTCAGGAACTCACCACTTCAGATTTTGAGCAAGCTACAGAGACCGTTATAAAAGCAGTCCAACAAAAAAAGCTTCTCTGAGGAGCTCAAACAGATAGAGACAGGGAAGAACATTTCAAGGGAAAGTCCCCTCATAAAGCTTTCTCCCTACCTTGATAAGTCAGGCCTCCTCAGGGTTGGTGGATGCCTCCTCCACTCTGATCTCGAAACCACAGAGAAACACCCTTTAATAATGCCTCGAAAACATCATGTGACTAACCCGTTGATCCGCCATTACCATGAAAAGACTAGGCACCAGGGGCGTCATTTTACAGAGGGCGCTGTAAGGTCAGCGGGTTTCTGGGTCTTAGGAGGTAAACGCCAAATCAGCAGTGTCATTCATTTTTGTGTAGTTTGTCACAAGCAAAGATGAGTATTACAGTGTCAGAAAATGGCGGACCTTCCTACAGAGCGCCTTAGTACTGAGCCTCCATTCTCCTATGTAGGCATCGACGTCTTTGGGCCATGGACAGTTACCTCTCGTCGCACTCGTGGTTTTGCTAGCAGCAAAAGATGGGCAGTAATGTTCACCTGCATGAGCACTAGAGCAGTACACCTTGAGGTCATAGAGGGAATGGACACGTCTAGCTTTTATCAACGCTCTCCATAGGTTCTTTTCAGTCAGGGGACCCGCTAAACAGTTGAGGTCAGACTGCGGGACAAATTTCGTAGGGGCTTGCAGAGAGCTAGGCTTTCGCAACGAAATTTCCTGTGATCCAAGGGTTAAGTTGTTCCTAAACAATAGTGGATGCACTTGGGTGTTTAATCCCCCGCATTCATCACACATGGGTGGTAGTTGGGAGCGGATGATAGGGGTGGCACGTAAGATCCTAGACTCCCACCTAGCTCAACTTGATTGCAGACCACTCACACAGGATGTCCTGACCACTTTCTTGGCGGAGGTGGCCGCCATCATCAACGCATGGCCGCTGGTTCCAGTCTCCAGTGATCCGGAGTTCCCACTCATCCTCACTCCAGCCACACTCCTCACACAGAAGGTTGGAGCAGCACCTACACCCCCGGGCGACTTCGAGGAGAAGGACCTCTACAGGCAGCAGTGGAAAAGAGTCCAGAGCCTGGCCAACTTTTTCTGGAATCACTGGCGGAAGGAATTCCTGTCGATGTTGCAACACAGTCACAAGTGGCATTCTTACAGACCCAACCTGCAGCAAGGAGATGTGGTCCTTCTGAAGGATGCCCTTGTAAAGAGGAACCAATGGCCTATGGGTGTAATTGCGAAAGTTCATCCCAGCAGTGATGGACTTGTCAGAAAAGTAGAAGTTAAAGTTGTGAAAAATGGCAACGCTAAAGTATACTTTAGACCAGTTACAGATGTTGTTCTCCTTGTATCAGACACTTTACCAAGGGTTTAGTTTGACATCTTACTGATGTCAGGTGGGGAGTGTTCCGGCTCCTTAAGAGCCGCCCCAGGTTTTAATTTGTTGATTAGTAGGATGGTATATCCTTTGTTTGTGTTTTGTGGAGGTGCATCTTATTTTGATAAAACAGGAAGTGGCGCTGCTTGCTACTTCCTTTCCGTTTTCATGGAGAGCAGTTCGATCCTGCTCCTGTATTTTCATGCTGTTTGAGCCAGCACAGCCGGTATGTGTGTTTTTATGTTGTATAATCATTGCTCACAACTAATATTGACTGCGGTTCATTGTTTTATAAAGTTTTATATTTATTTGTGACGAAAAAAGGCCTTATTTTACTTTCTAATTTAGCCGCGAGCTAGCATTTAGCTTTAGCATTTTTCTGTTGTGTTGTTTGCCTTCGTGGGGGGCCGTGGCGGGGTTGTCAGGGGTCGTGGAGCTTTATTTTTGCCTTGAAAAAGGTTGTAATTGCTTTTTACCTTATATACTTTGTACAGTATGTTTACAACCATAGAATTCTGGAATAGGGTGATGGAGTCAGAGGAACCATGGCAACCATGGAATTCTGGACTGTTGTGATGGAGTTAGAGAAATCATGGCAACCATGGAAGTCTGGATTGAGGTGATGGAGTCAGAGGAACTATGGCAACCATGGAATTCTCGACTGAGGTGATTTAGTCAGAGGAACCATGGCAACCATGGAATTCTGGACTGCAGTGATGCATCAAGAGGAACCATGCCAACCATGGTTTCTGGACTGACGTGATGCAGTCAGAGGAACCATGGCAACCATGGAATTCTGGACTGAGGAGATGCAGTCAGAGGAACTATGGCAACCATGGAATTCTGGACTGTAGTGATGCATTCAGAGAAACCATGGCAACCATGGAATTCTGGACTGAGGTGATGCAGAAGAAGGTTGTAATTGCTTTTTACCTTATATACTTTGTACTGTTTGTTTACAGTTTTAACCACATGATCACAGTTGACTTCCATGCCATTCTATCGAAATAAAGAAGAAAAGAAGGAACAATGTGTGGTTTTTGTAATGGTTAACTATCTGCCTAGCCAGTGCGAGGGCAGAATAGTAGTGATGTATTCAGAGGAACCATGGCAACCATGGAATTCTGGAGTAGCTTGATGGAGTCAGAGGAACCATGGCAACCATGGAATTCTGGACTGAGGTGATGCAGTCAGAAGAACCATGACAACCATGGAATTCTGGACTGCAGTGATGCATCAAGAGGAACCATGCCAACCATGGTTTCTGGACTGACGTGATGCAGTCAGAGGAACCATGGCAACCATGGAATTCTGGACTGAGGAGATGCAGTCAGAGGAACTATGGCAACCATGGAATTCTGGACTGTAGTGATGCATTCAGAGAAACCATGGCAACCATGGAATTCTGGACTGAGGTGATGCAGAAGAAGGTTGTAATTGCTTTTTACCTTATATACTTTGTACTGTTTGTTTACAGTTTTACCACATGATCACAGTTGACTTCCATGCCATTCTATCGAAATAAAGGAAGAAAAGAAGGAACAATGGTGTGGTTTTTGTAATGGTTAACTATCTGCCTAGCCAGTGCGAGGGCAGAATAGTAGTGATGTATTCAGAGGAACCATGGCAACCATGGAATTCTGGAGTAGCTTGATGGAGTCAGAGGAACCATGGCAACCATGGAATTCTGGACTGAGGTGATGCAGTCAGAAGAACCATGACAACCATGGAATTCTGGACTGTAGTGAAACATTCAGAGGAACTATTGCAACCATGGAAATCTGGACTGAGGTGATTCAATCAGAGGAACCATGGCAACCATGGAATTCTGGACTTTGGTGATGGAGTCAGAGGAACCATGGTAACCATGGAATTCTGGACTGAGGTGATGCAGTCAGAGGAACCATGGCAACCATGGAGTTCTGGACTGTAGTGATGCAAACAGAGGAACCATGACAACCATGGAATTCTGCACTAAGGTGATGGAGTCAGAAGAACCATGGCAACCATGGAATTCTGTACTGAGGTGATGCAGTCAGACGAACCATGGCAACCATGGAATTCTCGACTTTGGTGATGTAGTCAAAGGAACCATGGCACCTTGGAATTCTGGACTGTAGTGATGCATTTAGAGGACCCATGGCAACCATGGAATTCTGGACTGAGGTGATGCATTCAGAGGAACAATGGCAACCATGGAATTCTGGACTGTAGTGGAACATTCAGAGGAACCACGGCAACCGTGGGATTCTGGACTGTGGTGATGGAGTCAGAGGAACCATGGAATTCTGGACGGTGGTGCTGGAGTCAGAGGAACCATGGCAACCATAGAATTCTGGACTGAGGTGATGGAGTCAGAGGAACTATGGCAACCATGGAATTCACAATTCAATTTGCCGCCCTTTCGGCATGTTATTTAACTTGTAATTCAACTTTCTGGTACAGTAGCTGCTTTGATAACGGAGGTTCTGCATGTAATGGCATCGTTGTATGCACCAGCGCTGTGCAGTGATGGTGGGAATACTGGCGATATGACAGAATCAGAAGACTATTAGTAATTTATCGATATGTTTGTATTGATATGTAAACTAGCCGATTTGTTGGGAAATGCCTAAAGATGTGAACGAGGTTGCGAAGTTTCATCGTCCGTCAGTGAAATAAATTATTCGCTATTTGATATTTTCTCCCTTCCGTTAATGGAGCCTGGTTATGTGTTTGAGCAGCGCAGACAGGTGTGTCCAGGTTTATTATAATATATTAATATAATAATAATAAGGAAAAAAATGATTACCACGTATAAATTATGTATATAGTACATTTAAAACATACATTTACAAAGTCAGTGCTTCAACAATAATAAAGCAGAAATGCAAAACTTACCTACATACATTAGGGGTGCACGATAACTATCGGGCCGATAACTATTCGGCCAATAACAGGAAATTATGACATCATCCTGATAGGTCCGATATCGAGGTCTGTAAAACTGTAATAATGTAATAATAAAAATGTAATAATAAAAATGTAATAATAAAACTGTAATAATGTAACAAAGTGATAATGCAGCATCAACAGAAGGCAGTGGCAGAAGTAATCAGCAGCGATTATTCCCTGACAACCAGGAGTTATAGATTTTAATTGCACTAGGAAGGAACGACCTCCTGTGTCGTTCCTTTGAGCAGCGGGGTTGAAGGAGTCTGCCGCTGAAGCTGCTCTTCAACTTGTCCAGGATTTTGTGGAGGGGATGAGAGAGGTTGTCAAGGATTGCCAGCAGTTTTGCTAGCATCCTCTCTTTCACCACCTCCTCCAGTGGGACAAGTTTAGAGCCAACAGCAGACTCAGCTTTTTTGATGAGTTTATTCAGTCTGTTGGCGTCCTTAGCCCTGATGCCTGCCCCCCAAGACACCACAGCAAAGAAGAGGACGTTCGCCACAACAGACCGATAAAACATCTGCAGCATTTTGTTGCACACATTGAAGGACCTGAGCCTCCTCAGGAAGTAGAGTCGGCTCTGGACCTTCTTGTAGGCAACCTCGGTGTTGGCAGACCAGTCCAGTTTGTTGTCCAGTGTCACACCAAGGTACTTGTATGTGTCCACTAGCTCAACATCCCTCCCACTGATGCTGACAGGGGAAGGTGGGGGCTTGTTCCTCCTGAACTCCACCACCATCTCCCTCGTCTTAGTCACATTCAGCTGCAGGTGGTTCTCCTCACACCAATCCACAAAGTGGCTGATCAGGTCCCTGTACTCAGCCTCCCTCCCTCCCTCTACACACCCCACAATGGCCGTGTCATCAGAGAATTTCTGCAGATGACACGACTCAGTGCGGTACTGAAAGTCAGATGTGTATGTGGTGAAGAGGAAGGGCGACAGCACAGTTCCCTGGGGGGCGCCGATGTCACTGATCAGACGACCAGACACACAGTTCTGTAATCTCACAAACTGAGGTCTGCCCGTCAGATAGTCATCGATCCAGTTGATGAGGGGAGCATCCACCCGCATACTCTCCAGTTTGGCCTTCAGCAGCCTGGGCTGGATGGTGTTAAAGGCACTGGAGAAGTCAAAGAACGTGATGCGGACTGAGGTGTTGGAGCTGTCCAGGTAGGAGTAGACCCTCTGCAGTAGATAGATGATTGCATCAACAACCCCAATGTGGGGCTGATATGCAAACTGCAGGGGGTCCTGGGAGGGGGACACCAGTGGTCTGAGGTTTGAAAGTACCAGTCTCTCCATGACCTTCATGATGTGAGAGGTCAGTGCTACTGGCCTGTAGTCCTCCAGTGCAGCAGCACGTGCTTTTTTGGGCACAAAATGTTACACATTCGTGTGTGTTTGCACAGTTACATATTACAACAGTTAACACATTATCTTTGGGCCTCTTTTGACCTCGCTGTTGACCTCGATAGCCCCGATAACATATATTTCTGTCAACACGGCAGTGCCTCGCTCCCTCTGAGCCTTGAATGACCAGTGTTCTGAACTGTTGTGAATGTTATGTTCAAGTAACTTCGGCATAATCAGAAAAATGATTATTCAATCAGGAATACCCCCTCATACCAGAAAACAACTCGTTAACTCGGTAATAATTTTGGTAGTTGCGGACTTGAATAGATATTCACAGTATTCTCCCTCATGTTACACATAAAAAAAAGAAAAAAACAGAAAAGGCTGAAATAACGACTAGCAAACGAGGAAACGTCAGAATTTACGTTACAGCTTGAATGCAACATGCATTGTGCTGACCACAACAAATATGGCGGCGCAGAACTTTGTTAAAGTTTCAGAAGAAGATAGTTTGGTGGTTATTTGTGACGAATCCTCCGAGCGAATTCTACGAGGAGGGAAGCACAAGCTTTAATACGTAAAACCCGATCTGCCACCTACAACATAACAATCGCTTCCATGGAGCTTTGAAATAGCGCTAACGGAAGCTAATGCTAACGTGTGCAATCCAGCAGGAGTCTCTCCTCCCCTCTCCTCTCCCTCATTCCTCTCATCTAAAGCTTCCATGAGATTAAAAAATAAAAACTTCTGAACCTCATTTACTTTAATTAAAGGTATTAATTTAAATGGAACCACAAGCCAAAATCTTTTAAATGTTAATCTTTTTCAGTTTGTAATTCTGATGCATGTATTTCCATCAGTTCAAGGAGCCTTTATTTTTTTTTTATATCAGTCAGTAATGCACCTTGTTTATGTTAATGTGAGATATCAAATAGATTTGTTTGATAGCTTTATGAAAATGTTTGAAAGGCTTGCCAATAGTTTTTCAATAAATATCTCTTCATATAAAAAGTCAAAACTATTTTTGGTTTTGTTCATAGTATTGATGTAATGATCTTAGGTATATGTGTGTGTTGTCGGTTATCGGTATCGGCCGTTAGGAGCTGAAAGTTATCGGTTATCGGTATCGGTTTTAAAAAACAGTTATCGTGCATCCCTAACATACATACAATATGTACTTACATATAAGATTCAAGATTCAAGTCTCTTTATTGTCATTATGCAGGCATAACGAAATTTTGCACGACTCCCGGCAGGCACACACATAAATACACACAAATATTTGTTTGAATAACTGTGTACCACACACACATTGTCAGAGCCATTTGTATTAAATGTGTTTATTTGTATTTTAGGGGAATAGTGGTACTGGTAATTGGGAAGCCTTTACTTAATCAAGGTGTAACCACACACAGTTGTTGTGGTCTATGTAATTATCGAAGGTTATTTTCCACAGGTGTGTCTTCTGTGGCTAAGATCTTCCACCCATGGAGGTCTGCAGTTCATCTGGACAGCTTTCATTTCATGCGGCACTTTAACTGCGGCCTCTTTACGGAACACCACCCTCTATATGGCACCTTTACGCCAAACTTTCCTCCTGTTTGTTTAAATGGGGCCAGGAGGATGTGCAACGCCTGAAGGAGGCCAAGAGAGCAGAGTGGAAGAGCAGCCACAGTGGACATGTTCCTACTGAGGAACAGCTCATGGCCACCATCAGCCCAGGGGAACTGAAGAGGCACTGCAGGAGGAGGATGGTGGAGTGGAGTAGATACGGAGCATGATTTCAGGGCTGCTGGAATCAGTGTGGGAGCTGACAACACCACAGGGCTGCGTCTGCTGAACCAGGACAGCATGCGCCATGTTTGGGAGGTGCAGCAGAAGCATCTGGAGTGCCTTCAAGACCCTGCAGATGTTGTTGTACACAAAGGTTGGGACTCTTCAGAAGGGCGGCAAAGAGCTGGACATCCTAAGATGTAGGAGGGTGTCCTCCTCCCTGGAGAGTTTTCACCGACACCAGTGTGCTTTCATTCCATGTACATTTGCATCATCTTTTTTAAATGATCTTTTAAATGTTAATAAATGCATTATTATTATTATTGGTATTATTATTATTATTAATAATAATAATAATAATAATAACCATAATAATAATAATAATAACACAATCACCACTGTCGGGTATTCAGGTGTATTCACTTTACAATAATGGTTTAATAATGCATATTTTTCTTCTCAGGCTGGCGGTGCAATGCGATGCACATGCAGATGTACATGCTGGAGGGAGCATCAAGGTGGAACATGGGCCGGGCCAAGGAAGCAGTAGCTGTGGAGGGGGCCTCCACTGAATGTTCAATGTTCGATTGATGTCTCACCTCAACAGCATGAGCCAGCGGGTCCATGGTTGTTCCAGAGTTCACCCCACCTGGGAAACCTACTGGTAAGAGAGGACTCAGAGCAACACTGGTAGATCACAGTATTACATCCCCATCTCCTCTTTTCTTTTGCCCCCCCCACCCCCCACCCCACCCCCACCCACCCACCCCCCACACAACACACACACACACACCATGCATTTCTTGGGTGCAAAGATTGTGCTATACATGTTGGAGACGTATGTCTGTATGCATGTCCTTTCTTCATCTCTGGGTTTACACTGGTTACAGAGAAACGCATTACTGTCGAATATCTATTGGCCCAGACCAATAGAGGTGACCTGCTCCAGACACCTGAAATCCCCTCACAGATGCTTGAGGAGGATGATAAGGATGAGCCAGATGCTCAAATATACATGGCTGGTGATCCCTGGGCTGAGGCTGAGGCTGCTTTCTGCCAGTCAGCTGAGCTTGGGGCTGGTGATCCCGGTCCTTCAAGTGTCGTGGAAGACCAGGTGTTGTCTGAGGGTTACATTTAAATGAATTAAATCAGCATTGCTTGTATAATTTAAAACAAGAGTGTACATTTATTTGTTTTTTTTTTTCTTTTTCCAATTTATCACCTTTCAGACCAGCCAATGCGATTCAAGAGGCGTTGTGGGATGGGAGGCAGTTGATGTCCTGGCAGCCTACCTCATTGGCTTGAATCGCACCATCACTGCCTTGTCAGTCAAGGAGGAGGGAGACATTGTTAGGCTGTACACAGCTTTCCATGCCATGGACAAGGTGCCTTCAAGGTAAAAAAAAATAGTAATTATTTTGTACATCATGATTAAAAAGAACATTCCATGGAATGAATAAAGCATATGGAGGTCTCTATCACCATTTAGGTACACTCAGAAAGCCAAAAAAAAGGGGCATGCGTCAGGACCGTGGAGAGCAGCCAGGAAGCCGAGTGGCTCTGCTCCTGGACAGCAGGCAGCAGAGAGTTGCTGAAACACAGTTTACTATCATTTTGGTTCAGTATACACCATTGAATAAGAGACAGCACTACGTCAATGTGAAAAGTAAAAGTAATTAAGTGCAAATCATTTTATTGCAATCCCCGTTGACACAGTCACAGTCCAGATCAGATCACTTCACTTTTCTCTCCCACAGACTATTCATGACTCATGGCCAAGCAGGGTTAGGGTTAGGACCCTGAGGTACACAGGGTCAGTGAGTGTGTTTGTCTCAGACTTGCCAAAGAGTTTGAGCAAGCGTGCAACAGGCCAAAAGACACAAAGGGAAGAACCATGCCCATCCCTCAGTCCATCGTCAGCATCTACAGCCACCTGAAACAGCTGCTGGAGGACAGCAGGGTTGTCCTGAACCAGACCAACTTGGTTCTGGTGCCGGTGAACAACACCACTGTCTCTTCATGGTGGGTGTTATTTTGTTTACCTTTCTCATAGTCAAGACAGTATATTAAGATTTAACCTCAACAAAACCTCCCTCTGCATGCTTGTATATAACATGTAATAACCTCACATGGATAAAATAATGAATGTTTGTCTTGTAGGCTGCTTAGGAGGGATAAGAGGAAGGACAGGGACCTGCTGCTACAAGGCACTGTACTTCCTCAACAGCTGCACCTGGACAAGGAGTCTCTCCCTGCAGTCAGAACACTTCCGGCTGTCCTGTGCAGCATGCACATGAGCTCATGACTTTTGAGGAGCCTGAAAACAGCGAGGGGGAAGCTTTCCCACGGCAGCGTACTCTGGCAGCAAACAGGCCTGTGTGGTATCCACCACTTCCACCTCCTCCATTCCCTCCACAATTCAGGCCATTTCATCCATACTGGCAAGGTTTTCCTCCGTTCCAGCAAGGTCCTCCTCCTCCTCCTCCGTTCCAGCAAGGTCCTCCTCCTCCTCCTCCTCCGTTCCAGCAAGGTCCTCCTCCTCCTCCTCCTCCGTTCCAGCAAGGTCCTCCTCCTCCTCCTCCTCCGTTCCAGCAAGGTCCTCCTCCTCCTCCTCCTCCGGTTCCAGCAAGGTCCTCCTCCTCCTCCTCCGTTCCAGCAAGCCTCCTCCTCCTCCTCCTCCTCCGTTCCAGCAAGGTCCTCCTCCTCCTCCTCCTCCTCCGTTCCAGCAAGGTCCTCCTCCTCCTCCTCCTCCTCCAGCAAGCTCCTCCTCCTCCTCCTCCTCCTCCTCCTCCTCCTCCTCCTCCTCCTCCTCCTTCCTCCTCCTCCTCCTCCTCCTCCTCCTCCTCCTCCTCCTCCTCCTCCTCCTCCTCCTCCTCCTCCTCCTCCTCCTCCTCCTCCTCCTCCTCCTCCTCCGTCCTCCAGCAATCCTCCTCCTCCTCCTCCGTTCCAGCAAGCTCCTCCTCCTCCTCCGTTCCAGCAAGCTCCTCCTCCTCCTCCGTTCCAGCAAGCTCCTCCTCCTCCTCCGTTCCAGCAAGCTCCTCCTCCTCCTCCTCCTCCTCCTCCTCCTCCTCCTCCTCCTCCTCCTCCTCCTCCTCCTCCTCCTCCGTTTCAGCAAGGTCTTCCTCCTCCTCCTCCTCACATCCAAGCTCCATCTTACAAGCAAGAGTGTCTTCCACCTCAGCCAAGGCAACGTGCCTGGAGATTGCAAAAGGCAACCAAAGAAGATGAGGAGCTAGTGGCTCGGGGTGAACCACCGAGGAAAAGGAGGCAAAGGAGAAGTATCATTACACCTGCAAGAATTGTGGACAGGAAAAACATAAAAGGACTGGACCCACCCAGCTGAAGGGGTGGTGGTACTGTCCAGACTCAGGACTGACCTTGGATCAGTGGAAGAACAGCTTGCTTTAAATTGCTGTTTACATTGTTTCCAGCTGTGGCACAAAATTTCAGCGAACGCTGGTGTTGTTTTAAATTTTGGTTATTTAAATATGTTCCTGACAAATCTGTGTTTGTCTGTTTCTATCAGTCTGTTTTCCTGTTTGCAGATGTTAGTTTTCTTTTTTTATATTGTTACAATAAAGTTGAATTTCACTTGAGCCAAGAACAGCCTTTGCATTTATATTTAATTTTCTCTTGACTGCTGAGCTACTGAGCTTGTTTCTCAAATAACAAGCTTGCGATAAGTGCAGTTGTGTGGATAAATAATGTTGTAAGGATAAGAGAGAAGAGAAAAAATGATATGGTGTATTTTTCCTCCTTTCTCTCTCCTTTCTTTTCTCCCCCCCCCCTCTTTTTTTTCTTTTTACCCCCCCAAGACAGTCCCTTTTGCCCCATTCTTGGCCAAGTGGTTAAGGCGATGGACTAGAATTCCATTGGGGTTTCCCCGCGCAGGTTCAAATCCTGCCGACAACGGCGGGTGCTTTTACCTGCTCGCCAGTCTGACTCTCCTGCCAAAGACCGGAGGCCTCTCGTACTGACCTTCCATACAGTTCCATATGTCGTTTTCCACGCTCACGTTGGACTGTACTAAATGGCTGCGGTTACATGATGTTTTTTAATTCTGAATTAATAATTCCAAATTAAATAAACTGTTTTCCTTCGAGTTTACATGGAAATAGTAATTCCGAATTGAGGTTTACATGGAAAACACGTTTGTTCGGCTTTATCCAATTGACCGCGGAATTATTTTGTCACAATGGGGGGGAGTGGAAGGAGGACCCAAATGCAGGGGATCTCAAAAAACAAAAAGGTTTATTTAACAAAACATCAAAATTCCAAAATTCAATAATTCAAAAATACAAACTTAACCTGGCTCCTTGAAACGAGGGTGAAAAAGCACAAGGTGACACGTAGACTGAGATGCAGGGCATAGAGACGACAATGGACAGCAAACTGAAAGGGAGTGACAGGACTTATATACACACAGGAACAAACGAGAGGCAGGTGTGAACAATCAGGCTTGACAAGGGGAAGGAAGCAAAGCTGAAAACAATGGAGACAAGACAGACCTTCAAAGTAAAACAGGAAACACTAGAGACATGGAGAGACGCCAACTTGACAACACACAGAATATACAGAAAAACGATCATGGCCGCTCCAGGCCATGACAGTACCCCTTCCCTAAGGACCGGCTCCCAGACGGTCCAAAAACCTAATCAACCCCAAAAAAAAGGGAGCAGAGCAGAGAGGGCCAGAACCAAAAAACCCAAAGAGTCACTTGGCCCCATGGCTGCAGGGCAGACGTCCAGGGGGGTGGCCTCTGCACCGGTCGGAGGCCCAGAAAAGTCCAAGGGGATGGCCTCGGCGCCTGACAGAGGCCCAGAGCAGTCCAGGGGGGGTGGCCTCGGCGCCAGACGGAGGCCCAGAACAGTCCAGGGACCGCCTCAGGAACTGGGGAAGGCGCGTCTACCGCCTCGGGGACATGGCTGGGGAAGAGTGCGTCGACCACCTCGTGGACATGGCTGGGGGGGAGTGCGTCGACCACCTCGGAGACATGGCTGGGGGGGAGTGCGTCGACCACCTCGGAGACGTGGCTGGGGGGAATGCGTCGACCACCTCGGAGACGTGGCTGGGGAAGAGTGCGTCGACCACCTCGGAGACCTGGCTGGGGGAGAGAGCGTCGACCACCTCGGAGACATGGCGGGGGGAGAGAGCGTCGACTACCTCGGAGACATGGCTGGGGGAGAGTGCGTCGACCACCTCGGGGGCTGGAGCCAACAGCACCAGCTCCCCCCTGCCTCTGATCAGATCAGCATAGACCCGTTTGAGGGCTGGCAGGGTGAGGACCTGGGGATTGGCAGCCAGGTCTTCCAGGTTTGACAGGAGGAGGCCCTAAACAGTCCAGGGGGGGCAGCCTCGGCGCCTGACAGACGCCAGGAACTGGCTGCAGCTCCTGCTGCGGTGGCGGCCAGGAATCAGGAGGCGATGAGGTACCAACTGCAGCTCCTGCTGCAGTGGTCCAGGCAAAGTCACTGCTGACTGCAGCTCCTGCTGTAGTGGTTCAGGCAATGGTGGTGACTCGGCCGACTGCAGCCCCTGCTGCGGCGGCCCGGGAGGCGGCGGAGACTCGGCCGGCTGCAGCCCCTTCTGCGGCGGCCCGGGAGGCGGCGGAGACTCGGCCGGCTGCAGCCCCTGCTGCTTCGGCCCGGAGGCGGCGGAGACTCGGCCGGCTGCAGCCCCTGCTGCGGCGGCCCCGGAGGCGGCGGAGACTCGGCCGGCTGCAGCCCCTGCTGCGGCGGCCCGGGAGGCGGCGGAGACTCGGCCGGCTGCAGCCCCTGCTGTGGCGGCCCGGGAAGGGTCTCGGTCGACTGCCCTGCCTCGCCCGAGACCGCCTCAGGAACTGGGAAAGGTGCGTCTACCGCCTCGGGGACATGGCTGGGGAAGAGTGCGTCGACCACCTCGGAGACATGGCTGGGGGGGAGTGCGTCGACCACCTCGGAGACATGGCTGGGGGGGAGTGCGTCGACCACCTCGGAGACGTGGCTGGGGGAGAGTGCGTCGACCACCTCGGAGACCTGGCTGGGGGAGAGAGCGTCGACCACCTCGGAGACATGGCTGGGGGAGAGAGCGTCGACCACCTCGGGGGCTGGAGCCAACAGCACCAGCTCCCCCCTGCCTCTGATCAGATCAGCATAGACCCGTTTGAGGGCTGGCAGGGTGAGGACCTGGGGATTGGCAGCCAGGTCTTCCAGGTTTGACAGGAGGAGGCCCTAAACAGTCCAGGGGGGCGGCCTCGGCGCCTGACGGAGGCCCTAAACAGTCCAGGGGGGCGGCCTCAGCGCCTGACAGACGCCAGGAACTGGCTGCAGCTCCTGCTGCGGCGGCGGCCAGGAATCAGGAGGCGATGAGGTACCAACTGCAGCTCCTGCTGCAGTGGTCCAGGCAAAGTCACTGCTGACTGCAGCTCCTGCTGTAGCGGTTCAGGCAATGGTGGTGACTCGGCCGACTGCAGCCCCTGCTGCAGCAGCCCGGGAGGCGGCGGAGACTCGGCCGGCTGCAGCCCCTGCTGCGGCGGCCCGGGAGGCGGCGGAGACTCGGCCGGCTGCAGCCCCTGCTGCGGCGGCCTGGGAGGCGGCGGAGACTCGGCCGGCTGCAGCCCCTGCTGCGGCGGCCCGGGAGGCGGTGGAGACTCGGCCGGCTGTTGCCCCTGCTGTGGCGGCCCGGGAAAGGTCTCGGTCGACTGCCCTGCCTCGCCCGAGACCACCTCAGGAACTGGGGAAGGCGCGTCTACCGCCTCGGGGACATGGCTGGGGAAGAGTGCGTCGACCACCTCAGAGACATGGCTGGGGGGGAGTGCGTCGACCACCTCGGAGACGTGGCTGGGGGGGGAGTGCGTCGACCACCTCGGAGACCTGGCTGGGGGGGAGTGCTCGACCACCTCGGAGACGTGGCTGGGGGAGGAGTGCGTCGACACCTCGAGACGTGGCTGGGGAGAGAGCGTCGACCACCTTGGAGACATGGCTGGGGGAGAGAGCGTCGACCACCTCGGAGACATGGCTGGGGGAGAGAGCGTCGACCACCTCGGAGACATGGCTGGGGGAGAGAGCGTCGACCACCTCGGAGACATGGCTGGGGAGAGTGCGTCGACCACCTCGGGGGCTGGAGCCAACAGCACCAGCTCCCCCCTGCCTCTGATCAGATCAGCATAGACCCGTTTGAAGGCTGGCAGGGTGAGGACCTGGGGATTGGCAGCCAGGTCTTCCAGGTTTGACAGGAGGAGGTCATAAACAATTCTCCACTGCCTTACATCGGTGGTTCCCCGCAAGGGGGACGTGAGGCGGTCGAAGAGTTGACAAAAGGAGTTGACCTCCTCCTGTGCCGCCAGAAGAGAGTCCGGGGACGCCACACACACAGGTTCGGGAGCCAAAAGGGGAAGCTCCTCCCGGATGGCCACGGCTGGGGTTGGGGCGTCCTGCCAAGCTGCAACGGCAGCAGGAACCCACTGGGGACTGGCAGCCCGTTGGGTCAACCTGGAGCCGCGAGCGCCCGCCTCGCCTTCTCCGAGGCGGCCTCACCGTCGCCTCGGAGGCCAGCTTTGCCAAAAAGCGGGCTGGGCCACCCCCTGAGCCCCAGCGAGCCTGCTGGAGGCTCTTTGGCCCCCCCCAGGGCCTGTCAGGTGCCCCGAAAATCAATAATCCTACCTGCTGGGTCCATATACTGGCTGTCCATTCTGTCACAATGGGGGGGAGTGGAAGGAGGACCCAAATGCAGGGGATCTCAAAAAACAAAAAGGTTTATTTAACAAAACATCAAAATTCCAAAATTCAATAAGTCAAAAATTCAAAAATACAAACTTAACCTGGCTCCTTGAAACGAGGGTGAAAAAGCACAAGGTGACACGTAGACTGAGATGCAGGGCATAGAGACGACAATGGACAGCAAACTGAAAGGGAGTGACAGGACTTATATACACACAGGAACAAACGAGAGGCAGGTGTGAACAATCAGGCTTGACAAGGGGAAGGAAGCAAAGCTGAAAACAATGGAGACAAGACAGACCTTCAAAGTAAAACAGGAAACACTAGAGACATGGAGAGACGCCAACTTGACAACACACAGAATATACAGAAAAACGATCATGGCCGCTCCAGACCATGACATATTTAATTCGGAATTAAAATGGGAATAAACCAGCCACTTACTTCGGAATTAAGTTTAATTTGGAATTGACATTTTCATATGGAATTAGGTGTTTAGATGGTAACTTTTATTCAGCTTTAACTTTAATTCTGAATTAAAGAGGAATTAAACTTCCCATGTAAACGCACTGAATGTCAGCATGTCCGCTGCTTCTTTGGTGGCATACGTACTTTTCTGATGTTTTGTCCATTGGCGACACTTGGAGGCAATGCGGTGAAGTTTCAAACATCAGGAGTCATTTCCTCCGGTATTTGTTTCCCACTACACGTGAAAATATGGCGCCATGTATATTGTGAATCAAAATCTAAAATCTGAGAACCAAATCTTGAATCAGAGAAGGAAAAGTCAGAATCTGTAACCAAGAACTCAAATTCTGTCAACGAGAGCATAATTACCATCAACACTCTTTTTAGAACTGAAAGAGAGAGAAGCACAACTGAGGAAGACAGTTGGAAATGGAAATAGTTTCAGAAGTGAAAGTTAGAAAAAATGCAATTTCTCAGATTTTGGATTATGGTCCGCAACATACATGGCGCTGAATCGACGACATATATAAAGAAAGGGCTAATTTTCAGTCATTAAATAACTGATTTAATGTAGACACATGAGCCTCATGGTAACAATTTCTCAGTAAAGCGGTTATTCAGATCATGCATCATCAGATCAGCAACCTAGAGCCTGTGACAATGGCAGCTATGGCAGAATGAGAAGGAACGGGTTTCTAGCAGCCACAGGGATTTTTTGGCCCATGATGATGACAGCAGTCGGCTGTTTTAGATCTCCAAGAGCTGTCCTCTTGAACACTGCACTGAGTTTGGGGACTTTGGGGAGAGAGAGATGGGGAGAAGCTGAACATTACCCACTCCTTTACAAGTACTGACAACGTGGCTTTTCTGAGTGATCGGCTGTACGCGTGTAGCAGTTCTTGTACTCCTCTTGCGTTGTGTAATTAAGGACGAGGTAGACGGTTTCCCCATAGGCACACTCACCGTTTATTTCACATCTGGCTTGGAGATTTAACATATAGTCAGTCCAGTTTGCCTGTTCACACAAACACATTCACGGCCCGGCTGCAACGAGGTCCGACTGTTCATACAATTCACAAATGAACATAAAACAACACAACGCGTACTGTCGTGACAAAATTGGTGTCTGGTTCGCCAATGATCTCAAAAATATTCTAAGTTCTCAAAGTATTAAAAATTCAAACTACAAAGTCAAACAAACTGGTTCAAAGGTCAAAAATGAAGGTTTTGTTGTCAATACAATAGCTCCTTCTTGAGACCAAGCCCGGGCTAGGTCTGAATCACCATACAAAATGCTCCGTCTTTTATACAATCTGGGGCAGTGGCAGCACCGCCTCTTGCCCCTCCTTTTTCCACGCCCCTTTCCTCAGGGTTTCCTCTGATAGGATGGAATTTTAATATCTAACTGTGGTTGGCCAGCTGAGGTTGGCATTTTTTTTATAAGTCAGCCCTTTTCTTTTAAAGATACACTCTATTCTGTATCATTTCAGCACTTTTTCCTTAAAGATACACCCTATTCTCTATTATTTCTTTGCATTCTCTTTATCATTACTTGAGCCGGGAAAGCATTCTCTTTATCATTTCTTGAGCCGGGAAATTCCCAGAAACTCATAATTTCTACTGACCGGTGCTTTTTGCACACACACACTCCATTAATCAGAACAGCTGGTACTGCAAAACAGAACTGCAGGTGTTCCTTCATATCTGTCTTTTACACTTTCCATATCTTTCCATATCTTTCTTTTACACTCCTGCTGACTGAGGTTCACGGAGTTCACGAAAAGCTCAAGGACATTAACAGCTGACAGAGCCACAGGTGCTCTCTATATTTCTCTCACATACTCATGCTGACTTGTGCTGCATTTGAAAGTTCATTAGAAGTTTTAAGGACATTTCACTACATTCCCCCCTGTGGTCCTGATTAAGGACCACTCTATTTATTCAGCAGTAGGTGATAAACATTCATTGACTACTCAGAGGTTAACTTCATTGATTAACAGAGTGATTGATTAAACAGATTAACACCATAGTTAATACAGGTGTACAAATCAACGTCCATCAGTGAGGATCACTGCAAGATTCAGATTCAGATTCAGATTAATTTATTGTACCCTTGGGTATATTTGGTTTACAATGAGTGATGCCTCTCGTATTCCACATACTATGCAAAAATATACACTCAACAACACAGGACAAGATAAAGTGATGACAGTGCTTTGGCTAAAAGAACAAGAAGGACGGCCCCAGGATAAAAAGCAAGATATGTTTAAAACATCAGTAGATAAGAAACACTAAAATATTCAGACCATCTAAAAGGATAAAAAAAATAAAATAAAATATGTGCCTTTCTTAGAAACAAGATAAAAGAAACAATACAAAACATAAATACAAAGTTATGTTGCAGTTTCTCTCACTTGTTCATAGCACTGATGGCTGCTGGTACAAAGCTGTTTTGGTAACGTTTTGTTTTACAAGCAGGTACCCTGAACCTCCGACCTGATGGGAGCAGCTGAAACTCACCTCTAAGAGGGTGAGAGTTGTCTTTTAAAATAGAGCCAGCTATTCTCTGTAACTGTTTAGTATACAGGGATTCTGGATGAAGCTGAGACTCACCAATCAGCTTGCTTTACCATTTCACAATTTGATTTAAACAATTTTTGTTTTTAAAAGACACATTTCCAAACCATGAAACAAGACACAACGATAAAACTGATTCTATAAAAGCACGATAAAACATGATCAGCATGGTCCTGGCAATGTTAAAAGTGGACAGTTTTCTCAGGCAAAACAGGCGCTGGCGTCCCTTTTTGTTCACAGCTTGACAGTTGGCCTCAAAGTTCAGTTTGTTGTTGATGACAGTTCCAAGATATTTATATGTGCTGACACACTCCACTGTCTGACCTTTTAAAACTGTGATCTCTTGGTTGGGAGCACTGTTTTTGCGAAAGTCAATGATCATGTCCTTTGTTTTAGAAATATTCATTTCCAGGAAAGACTTACTGCACCAGTCAAGAAAATCACTAATAACTGGGCCGTTACGACTGCAGATGCTGCTGCAGTCGTAACGACAACTGCAGCTACATCTTAGAATCACCCTGGGACTTGCCCATCCTGATGACTCTATGATCGTCGCTGATAGGCTCCTTACTGACTCCGAGATCTGACCAGGGGAACATCCCCCCGATTATCGGTTAACAGAGGGTAAAACCCTTGCCAGGTGGCAGTGTCAGTAGTACATTATTCCATTGCTCCACAAATCACACGTACAAATCACACGTGAGCATGCAGATACATAAGATACTCGTGAAAGATACTACTTTTGTTCCGTGCACATACATAAGAACATTCGTGAAAAACATTACTGATATATTTCAAACTTGGTCTATTCTGCCTAAACAGCTAGTTACCTTAGTTTGTTCAAGGGAAAAACCCCTGGCATGCTTATGAGGGTCAACCCTCTTAAGTTTTTGTTTTTGGTATTTTCTGTCTTGTTTTAACTTAGCTGCATTGTCATCCAGACGTCGCTAACGTAGCAGCACTGTCGTTCAGACATTAGCTTAATACTGTAGAACAAATAGTAGGAACCTCCCAAACTTTTAACATGGCAAACAACTGTCAGCCATGTAAGTCAATCAACAACGCAAACAGATATTGTAGGAAACAATATACCAATTCCTGAGCCTATGCTTTCAGGAATACATCACTGGGCAAAGCCCACACGTCTTAAATCATTATCTAGCAGGTATAGATTCTAAGGTCCTTTTTTGACATTTTAAACATATAACATACACGTCAATACATCTTTTCTTAACACTACAGTAATATCAGAACAGTCTATTGTTCCCTGGACGGAGAGTTTTGTGCGTCCGGCGGGGAAGGGGAACGTTCTTCCCTCCTTCTCAATAGGACCATTCCGTTGGTGGTCACGATCTGCTGTCCCAACCTTTCTTGGCAGAGTTCGACCATGGTTGTGTGGGACTGTCTTAAATAGTCCAGTTGCTGTTGGGTTTGACCATGGGCAGCTGTTATTCGCTGCACTTGTTCTTGCAGTGAATCAATGGTGGCTCGGGCTTGGGTTAATTCTTGATTGAGTCGCTCATTGTCCTCTCTTAAACTGGTCAGGGTCTGTGTATTTGTGTATAGTTGTAGGTCAGGCTTCTGATTCTCTTGATCTGTACACGGGCCATGGGGGTAAGCCCAGTCATCAAGGATGAGTACACTCCTTTCGTCAAGTTTCCTATTTCATCGCGGAAGTCGTTCTTGATGATATAGTGTTCCACTGGGTGGAGCAGGAATCGTGAGAGGTGGTCAACATCACTTGCTTCCAACCGTAGATAAGGCGGTATGTTTCTGGGTGCTGGTGGCACTTCGGCTAGGAATCCCCGGTCTGCTGGGTTGTCTGGACTCTCCAGGCTGAACAGCGGCGACCTTGGTGGTGGTGGTGGCTGGACACCAGTTGGCTCCGTAGATGGTCCCGCCAGACTCCTTCTGGTCATCTCTTGGAAAGGGGTCCATCCCGACCCCCCTGGGCGATCCTCGGTCCACTGGGGCCCATCTGGATGCCTGTTTGGGATGAAAGTGTGCGTACCTAGACGCAGGTGTATTCCTAATGGTGCATGCATGTTGTCCCCTCCGCTGTAGTAATTGTGCTCCTGCCAATCATCTGGGGTCATTTGTGGTCCAGTAAAGTAAGCCTCTGCCATTTTAACAGTCTGTGGTGAAGATATGGCAGCATTTAGTAATCATATTTACATTCTATTTTTATGTGCATATATATATATATATATATATATATATATATATATATATATATATATATATATATATTATCATTGCTGACTTTTGAGTCATTCCACGAGAATGGTTAAAGTTGGACTTGGATATTTTCACATTTTTTATCAAAATGTATTATTTGTATGTATATCCCACATCATTAAGGATATATTTAACTATCAGAAAAATGCATTTTCCCATCTCAGGCATTAGTTTTCTTTTATTATTGATCATTATTTCAAGATGTGGTGACTGTAATTCTTCAACCCCGTTATGGACACCTTGGAGGCTTTCTGAATATTATCATAAAATGTATTTCTAAAATAATCAATATTTTCACATTAATTAGATGTCCCCCATACTAATTCAATAATTTCAAATAGAAAAATTACATAAAATCAAAATGAAAAAAACATCACTTGGCAGCACGGTGGCTTAGTGGTTAGCACTGTTGCCTCACAGCTAGAAGGTTCCTGGTTCGAACCTCGGCAGGGGGGGGTCCTGGATTGAACCTCGGGGCCTTTCTGTGTGGAGTTTGCATGTTTTCCCCGTGCTTGCGTTAGTTCTCTCCGGGTACTCCGGCTTCCTCCCACAGTCCAAAGACATGCATGTCAGGTTAATTGATAATTCCAAAATTGCCCATAGGGTGTGAATGGTTGTATGTCTGTATATGTGGCCCTGCGATGGACTGGCGACCTGTCCAGGGTGTACCCCCTGCCTTTCGCCCGTAGACAGCTGGGATAGGCTCCAGCAGATCCCCGTGACCCTTCAAGGATGAAACGGGTATAGAAAATGGATGGATGGATGGACATAAAATCACACATTTTTACTCTCTTAAAGGTGGAGTAGGTGTTGTTTGAAAAACGGTTCCAGCAATCCAACTCAAGTGAGATTTTGAAAATATACACTCCCTCCCTCCTCCCAAAGGCTCCGCCTCCTCCTCTTCAGCTCACCCCTCGAAACCACGCCTTCACATGATTCACGACTGCATGAACCATAGGGAGGGAGGGAGGGGTGATATTTGATGGACGTATTAGGCAGCCAATCAAAATAGTGATGATCACTTTTTTGATTGGTCAGAGTTTTTCTCTGATTATACCTTCTAGACTGGACTGGAAATGTTTAGTTTTTTTTGCAAACATTTTATTTCAGTGGGTGCAATGGAAATGTGAAAAGGTTTTCAGGCAATATTGTAAAAAGTGTTGCAAAAAAACAACACCCACCCCACCTTTAAATCCTGAAATGTAACCAATAAGTGAAAGCAATCTTGTTATTTTTCATCAAAAATTCAGTTTAACTAAGAATTGTAATCAAAATCAATGATCATATGATAGCGCTCAATATTTTAGACACAAATCAGCAAACATTAAATTATTTTTTCAACATTTAAAAAAAAATAATATATGAAAATGTAGGTGTGACTAGCATAACAGGGCTGAAGATGGTAACGGGGTTGAAGGGACAAATACAGCTTTACATATAAACAGTTGTTTACTCTCAAATTCAATGTATAGGACTTTCCATTAGCATTATATCTCATTTTGTAACCATAGGAAGGACACCAGATACAAATTGCTGTAGAATTAAGTTTTATTAATCTAAAGTAAAAACAACCACAACAGCATATTAACAACTAACAAACATTGTAAAGTGAATTGCTCAAATGTAACATAGTGTGTGTGTGCGCGCGCGTGTGTGTGTAGGTGTATGTGTGTGTGTGTGTGTGTGCTCCGATAACATACAATTAAACTTGATGAACTGGTTGAACTAATAACAATAATAATCAAACAGTTAATGATTTCTGTGTGTCTGTCTGTATCAGCGCCTGTGTCTGTGTCCATGTCAGAGTGTTTTTGCATGTGTGTGCCTGCATCAGTGTGTGTGCCTGCATCAGTGTGTGTGTCTGTACGTATATATGCATGAATGTGCCTTTTGTTGCATGAATTCATCTTGTGAGTCGGTTCCACACCTCTTTCAAGACTTCCACATGGCACTTTGTTACATTCTGTGGGGGTGGAATGAGTTCAAGGACATCATCAAACAGGATATCATCCTGATGCGGCCAGAAGAATCGGTTTGACCCAACACGATGCATGCATTTGACCTGAACATGTGTTGTTTGTATGTTTAGAATGATGCCTGGATACAAATCATCGTCATATCTGAGAATACACCATTTACCAATCAGCTCTGGACTTTCCCACTGGATTTCTTTTTCTGGAAATAGCACCAACAACAGCAGCCTTTCTGCTGCTGTTGTTGGTGTCATCTTACTCACATCTTTAACATGGAACCTAAATCACATTCAGCATGCATGCAGTATAAGAATGTTGATTGAATATAATAATAATTAATTTAAATAATTGATAACTTAACAACCAATGTATTAAAATCTCAACCCCATCACAATCTCACAACCCCGTTACAGTCAAACACATAACGGGATTGAGTATGATGGGGTTGAGATTTTTGCACAAAATGGCCGCTGCTCAATGTAGTGAATACCAGACAGAGAGCACATGGCATGAATGAAATTCAAAATCACCATATATTCATGAAATAACAAAAAACTTGTTCATAAGTAATAGTTTTCTATCTTTTTTTCATGTTACGGTGTTGAGTCATTGAGTTTGACGACCACAATATTACAAGATAAATGACTAAAATAAATGAAAAGATGGAAGCAACTTGCCTGTGTCTGTGGTCCTGTTGTCCAAAAGACTTCAGTGATGTCACTTCATGATGTATATGGAATTCTGGATCACACCATTGTATTTATGGGGGTGGCATCATTTGTGTAACGGGGTTGAGGGGTTACTCAGGTACAGAAATAATTGTGATTTTAATGAATAATTAACAATTAAATTAGAAAAAAATAAACATTACCAGCAAAAGAGCACAAATAGATGTTTAGGTTGATATCAGAATTTATTGACTTTTTAAATAGTTTTATTTGCTATTTTCAAAGTAAACTTTCATCAAGGCCATGAGGGACATGACAAAATAGGTGGTGTCAAATGAAAAAACTGTATTATTTCTCATAAAAAGATAAAAATTTAGTTCAGTTTTTTTAAACTGTATTAAAGGGTGCATTTCAATGTATATGTAAAGCTGTTTAAATATAATGTTTGGTGACCCAATAGATGAAATACACCATGATTGGTTAGAGGGACTCAAATTGTGCCATTTTCATGGAATGACATATTTACATATTATGTACATTATTAAAAGCAACACGTACCTTGTGGGGAGCGGGTGGTGATCTCTGTAATCTTACCTATCCATACTTTTCCTGCCATTTGCATTGCACAGTGGGCAAAACGCTTGTCAACATCTAGATTGCCCAAACACTTATTTACATCTAGACTGCCCCCCATCTCACTTCCTGGTAGCGCTTGTATCTGGGGCAACCTTCTAGCGTTGTAACAGGCGATACAGTCTCGTTTTTCTTGCTTTTTCGCTGCAAACATGGCATCTACTGAGTATTGTATTCCACTGTTGGTACAGATTAGTGCCCCAGTGCGTCGTTTTCAATCTAGTCGCATCTCTTTTCTGTCTGATAGTCATCAACCTTACTTTGGCCCTAGCTTCTCCTACTGACATATTCTGTCCTGTCTGCTCATTGTAACAGTTTGTTCTGGTGACTCTTACCTGAATGATCACCATCCCTTCCCCACGGCAGTCCGCGTCTTGAGGATAGCCCAGCCAATGCTTACCCATTGAGCCGGTTTTCAGTACCTCTTCTGTCAGCACATGACCATATATATCTGCTTTTACATGCATTATATGTTTGATTTCCCCTTTATCCCCATCTATTATTCCTTTGTTAGTAGCTAGTGTGGTCATTGCTAGTGCGCATGTTTCTACTGTGTTTTGTGAGGCGGCTGTGTTATAAGTAGTTGGTAGTACTATAATTTCCCCCGTTGTTAATCCGCACAGGGTTAACACCATCAAGCAACTAATCAGAGCGATAGCCCGATAACTCGGCGTGGGCGGTGGCGCTTCTGCTGGCGGGAGAGACGGAGAGGTGGTTGGGGAAGCTGCTGGTGGTGGGGGCGCAGAAGAGGGGCCATCTGACGAATCAGGTGAAAGGTCACCAAACCAGGGCGGCCCATGAAACCAGGAAGACGCAGGTGACGAGTCATCTGATGAACTTGCCACAGCGCCATCAGTGCCCTGTGGGTGCTGCAGATAGTGTTCCCTACGCGATGACGGGCGAGTCCCAATCTGCAGGCCCACCCACATCAGTAGCAGAATCAACATGCCCATCAGGCGAATTGGGAGTGGTAGAGTGCTCAGAGTCAGTGAATTGCGGCCTCTGTGGGCGGCGGCGGGCCGCCAGGCGGGCTGACTGTCTCTGCCCATCATGGGACCTGGAAGGTGTGCTGCTACGAGTGCTCTGAGGGGGACCTTGTGCCACCCTGTCAATATGCTCAGCCCCTGTCGGTCCTGGAAAATGTCCAGGAGGGTCTGGTGGCCTATGGCGGGTGCAGTGATTCTTATGGAACCATACGGGCTTACCTTCTACTTTAATTGCAGTGGGAGTGGTTAATACAACTTTATACGGTCCCCCTCTACGGGGTTTGTTCCACTGCCGTCTTAACACCCTTATGAACACCTTGTCCCCGACCTCTACGTCTCGCACGTCCAGTGGAATGCGAGGCTCGTCCTTCTTGTGGGCTTCCTGCACCTGTTGGAACACAAGCCTGTGAATTTGGGTTAGGGCACGCAAATAGTTGCCCAGCTCACGGTCTAACTGCTCCAACGTTGCCCCCTTGTGGGGTCCTCTGATCTGCGGGAGGGGCATTGGTCGACCTGTAAGCATTTCATGTGGAGTTAAATGGGTTATTTGATTAGTCTGGGAGCGCATGGGAGTTGCCATTGGCAACGCATCCACCCATATCAGTCGGCCATCGCCATCTGCCACAATTTTGGCAGTTTTGGTTTTCAATGTACCATTAACGCGTTCGACCGCCCCCTGTGACTGAGGGTGGTAAACACAGCCATACTTCTGTTTGACACCCAAGAGTTTAAACATTTCCTGGATTGCATTGTAAAGACTGTCAAGTTAAGCCGTGAAATGATTTTTTCTTTATTCAGATTCATACATCATAACCAAGCTCTCTTCCACAAGGCAATTTTCTGAATGAAAGGTTAAAAGTTATTATCTTGTGACATAACTTTTGATATTTGTGTGTGTGTGATGTTTTGTTAACACACCCTGACAGTTAGTAACTGTTTAAATGTTGTTAAACTTGTGGACTACAGAGGACCGCAAGGAGACAAAGGATCAAGACTTCATCTCCCAGCATTCAGTGCTGCGGATCCGCGGGAAAATCCCTGCCTTCGATTGGACAGCATCGGTCAAACCCCGTTTATTTACATAAACGCTCATTTAATATTCGGGGGGTATAAAGTCAAATCAGTCCTTTGTCCTCTCTCTTACTCTTGACGCTCTTACGCTCTTAGCTCTTACGCTCTTAACTCTTACTCTCTTAGCTGCTCTTAGTCTTCTTACTCTTTCTTTCAATCGCTCTTAGTTCTTAATTCTGAAACTTTCCCTCCTTTTTCATTTTATTTTCTTTGAAACTTGTGGCGCGGACAACACCCTGAAATCATTTTGTTTGCTTCAATTTTTATTTTTCTCAATGCGATTTTGCTTCTGCACATTTTTCAGTCCTCAATTTTCCAGAAGCTCGATAGTCGTGCCGCATTGACCTTTTTATAGAACAATCACTGAATGGTCTCAACTAACGAAGTTAGTTGTAAGTTTGATAACTTTTTGTAAGCTTTTACGTGTTGCTGCAGCGTTCAAACGCTTGACTTTTGACACCGGAAAGCCCACGCCTAGAACTTTTGCCAAACCCCCAGAGTTTTTGCATTAGTTTAACAATTTTGATTTTGGTTGCCACGTCTTTTCGTTTGGGGGCGCACGTCAACTTCTAACGGGCAATCGAACTCCTTAACTGCTGATCCCTGCCGACCAGAGCCGCCACCGGGACACCAGACATCTCAGCCTGCCAGTCGGATTCTGAGAACCGACCCACGAAAGAAAGCGGTACGACCCGCCGAGTCACGCGCTACGTCACGATTCCCGGAGAAAGCCACTGCGAACTGTGCCAACCGATGCGCCGACGACAACTAAGCCACCAGACTCGCCCAGGGTAAGGCTGACAGAGAATAAGATTTGGTGTCTCCCAGTGTCGACGGTTCAGACCGGTCTGTGCGTCACGGACCACGTCCGGACCACACTTCCCCATTATTCGGCAGCTAATTAGTTCGAGAATTGCCCTCTTTATTAATTTGTTCACTTTGATAACAGATTAGCTGTTAGCAACCCGTGCGTACCCGGCATCTTTCTTATTATGATTCTCTTCCTTCCTTTCCTCTCTATCGTCATTTCCTGTCATGCGCTATAGCCAAATATGAAGAATTCGCGATGTTGATGTGCCTTTTATATATATAAATGTCTTATATGTTTTGTGTTCTTGTCTACGTCTAAATAAATGTTGTACAACGTATTAGCGACTCTGATGACTAATTTTCCAACAGCCAATCCAACTCGTTCAAGAACCCACTAGAATTGGTGACTCATTTGCTCTTAAACTTTTCCGTCTTTTTAAAGAAAGCCGGTGGCACCCTAGGCAATTATAAAATTATTAGTAAATTACACGAGTCCCCCTACACAGGAAAGCATTCTCTTTATCATTTCTTGAGCCGGGAAATTCCCAGATACTCATAATTTCTACTGACCGGTGCTTTTTGCACACACACACTCCATTAATCAGAACAGCTGGTACTGCAAAACAGAACTGCAGGTGTTCCTTCATATCTGTCTTTTACACTTTCCATATCTTTCCATATCTTTCTTTTACACTCCTGCTGACTGTGGTTCACGGAGTTCACGAAAAGCTCAAGGACATTAACAGCTGACAGAGCCACAGGTGCTCTTTATATTTCTCTCACATACTCATGCTGACTTGTGCTGCATTTGAAGTTCATTAGAAGTTTTAAGGACATTTCACTACAGTACCTGGCGTGGAGATTTAACATATAGTCAATCCAGTTCACCTGTTCACACAAACACATTCACGGCTGCAAGAAGTAAAATGAAAAAAAGTGCAGGTTAGCTAACGTGTAACTCTAGCCATTTGTAAACAGAAATAAAAGAAAAACACAGTCCGCTTTTTAAAAAAAAAAAAGACAGGCTCGACCATACGGGAGCTTTTTGATTCAAAATATAACTTAAACCACTCTTTCATATTAAAATAAAGTAATTAATATAAAACAAAGACAGAGCTCATAACTCATACACCTACCCCGGAGGCAACGAGGTCCGACTGTTGCTACCCCCTGGGTTGCACGACCCTAAACCACAAGGGGTGCTGCCTTTAATTGCAATAGGAAACCCCAGTTCCCGTGTTTTGTGAATGTGTTTTATATGGCAAATGGGATTACAACTCTTAACTCCAATACATTCTCCCCTACTGATCTCCACTTGCCCATATAACCAACCCAAAAAAAGAAAAATGAAACTGGACTGTACAGCACTCAAACAATAAACATGCCAGGCACCATAAACAACATTTCAAGCGGAGGAAATGGATAAAAATAAATAAATAAATAAATCCAGCATATACAGTGCTGCTAATATCAGATACTCCAAATACTCCAGTCAAGAGACAATTCCTTAAGAATTAGAATGAAGAAGGGTTGCAAAGCCTTCCAACACCCATAGGAAAAACATGCCCATATATATTTTAAACTACTCAGAAATCATGTCAGTAAAACAGCACACAAATTCACCACCTGGACATACTTAGCTAGTAGTCACACACAGGTGTCAAACCATCACATAAAAGAAAAAAATATATAAGAACCAGGTCCTCCTCAAAATTGAAGGAACCCATAATCACCTACATTATGAGTACATTATACATTATATGGAACAATGTCAACGACCAGCAAGAACTTTCTGGTGCATATTCTGAATAAGCCTAAGGACTGGTCTAACAACTCTCCCATATCTTGTTCTCATTCCCTGCAAATTATCACGGGAATGGTCCTGTATTGCCTCTACTGCAGGAGGCAGCAAGTCAGATGAGAGAGCAAGAGAGAAAGAAGGTTGAGAGTCAGGTAAGTTGACAGAGCAGTCAGCAGGACCACAATGCTCAGACTGGTTCAGTTTGTCAGAACTGGTCTCATCTGAACTGTCAAGTCTCTTCTCAGTGCGACTGTCATGGTCAACTTGATCAGGTGTGTCGGATCGGTCATAGAGGCCGACCGATCTCTGGTGGAGCCTGGAAGCTGAGAGATCCAATAGACAGTCCTGTCTTCAGGTCCACATCCAGGAAGAACAGTCAAACTATCCTGATCAGCACCCATCACAGACTCATCCACAGCCACATTGGTCAGGTCACTGACAACTGACCCACCATCTTCCGGATCAGCAGGGACAGGTAAAAAGTTCACAGGCATGATGAGGTTCCTGTGGACCACTTTCTCCTGGTCCGTCGCACAGTTCCTGAGTCTGAAAGTGTGAGTGTTATCCTGTTTCTCCATAACTGTGTACAGATAACCCTCCCAGCGATCAGCCAGCTTCCTCCGACCTCGTTCTCCTTTGTTGGCCAACAGGACTCTGTCACCAACCTCCACTAGTGCACCCCTTACCTTGCGGTTGTACAGCTCAGTCTGCTTCTCTTGTTGTTTTGTGGTCAAAATCTGAGCAATCCTGATAGCCTCTGTCAAGTCACGCCGGAGACACTGCACATAGACATTGTAATCCAGCACCCACTCATGCATGAGCACAGACTGAAACATCATGTCCACAGGCAATCTGAGAACCCTGCCGAACATGAGTAGAAATGGGGCGAATCCTGTGGTTTCATTGACTGTCGCATTATAGGAGAAGGTGAGTGAACGCAGGAGCTGGGGGCATTTTTGCTTGGCTCTGGGTGGAAGAGCCCTGATCATGTTACCAAGGGTGTGATTGAACCTTTCGACTGCTCCATTGCCCATGGGGTGGTAAGGTGTTGTATGAGACTTTTCCACACCAGCGACTTGAAGCATCTCTGCAATCAGGCTGCTTTTGAAGTTTGCACCATGGTCTGAATGCACTCGTTCTGGGAAGCCATACACACAGAAAAAGTTGTTCCAGAGTTGATGAGCGACTGCCTTGGCGGACTGGTTGGGACAGAGGTAGGCCTGAGCGAGCTTGGTAAAATGGTCAGTCACAACGAGCACATCCAGAGATTTGTTGGAAGAGTCCTCAGCTGACCAGAAATCAATGCAGACCAACTCGAGAGGTCTAGAGGTCTTAACACTCTTGAGTGGTGCCCTGGGCTCAGGTTCAGGAGACCTACTGACCAAACACCGCTGACAGCACTGCACATACTCCTTGACATCCTTCTCCATCCCGATCCAGTAAAACCGCTGTCTAGCCAAGCAGAGCATCCTCTTCTGCCCTTGATGCCCTGCCTCATTGTGGATACCTTTCAGGACCTTGTCTTTCAGGTAAGTGGGTACAACATACCTGAAAGTCTTTCTCCTTATCACAACATATTTTGACGTGCGATACAGAACACCTGCTTTGATGGTAAGTTGTTCCCAGTGCCAGAGAAGTTGCAAGGCTTCTGCTGGCTCATTCGGGCGTTTACGTCTCGACAGCCGTCTCTGACTTTCCACAAAGTGGAGCACCCGACCTAGGCATGGATCAGCACATTGCAATGATGTCAGTTTGTCTAGGGGCAGAGGGTGGAAATCAGACAGGTCGGCAGGCAGGAGTGACTGAGCGAGTTGTGGCAAGCAGAATGCATGAGGGGGCAAACAGTCTTTCTCCAGGGAGTGTTCGAGAACAGCCGGCACAGCTTTTGAGGAAATAGGCAGGTGTTGGAGCACTGCCACTGCACTGTTGGGGACCGCAGTCAAGGGACGACGCTGCAGGCGGCTGAGGGGATCACAAGACAACCGGAAAGCATCCTGTACACAGTCAAGGTCCAAGGCAGCTGCTTCCTCCAGGAGAGCACCATAAGGGACTGTAGTGAGTCGATGCACTGGGGTGCACAAAGGGCTCATGGCTGAGGGCGTCCGCCACCACATTCTTAGGGCCAGGAATGTATCTGATGTCAAAGTCATATGGGGCCGGTTTCGACACCCACCTCTGTTCACAGGCGTCCAGCTTTGGCTTACTGAGATCATAATTGAGCGGGTTATTGTCTGTCCATACAGTGAAGTGGTGATCCCTCAGCCAGTGGCTGAACTTGTCACACACAGCCCACTTAAGCACGAGGAATTCCAGCCTGTGTGCTGGGTAGCAAGACTGGGCATAATTCAGTGACTTGCTGGCAAACGCGATGGGCCTCGCAATATCACCATCAGCCAGCTGGGAAAGCACAGCCCCGAGGCCATTGGAGGAGGCATCAACTGACAGGAGGAAAGGCCTACTTAAATCAGGGTGAGCAAGAGTGACATTGCTCAACAAAGCCTGCTTCAGCTTCCTGAAAGCCTCACTGCATTCAGGAGTCCAATCAGCAGATGAGAGGGTCCGCGATGTAAGCTGGATCGGATTACCCTTGGTACGCCGCAGCCTCTTCCCACCAGACGTCAGCGCAAACAAAGGCTTGCTTATACCAGAGTACCCCTCAAAAATCTGCTGATAAAAGCCAACCATCCCAAGGAAGGATCTGATCTTCATGGGGGATGGGATGTCGGTGCCCTCCACCATGAGGTTACTCTCCTGCAAGCCCACAATAGCCTTAACTTTCTCCGGATCAGTTGAAATACCCTCCTTCGTCACAATATGCCCCAGGAACTTCACCGAAGGCCTCATGAAGTGATACTTTTTGGGAGAAAGTTTGAGGTTGTGCGCTTTTAACCTCTCAAAAACCATCTCCAACCTCTGCAATGCCAGCTGCTCATCAGGGGCAAAAACGAGGATATCGTCAAGATAACACAAGAGGCTCAGAAAGTTTTAAATACCAAAGATCATCATCATCCTCATAAATGTTGCTGGACTATTGCAAAGAGCCTGTGGGAGCCTGTTGTACTCATAGGGCCTGATTTACTAAGATCCTAAATAAAGAGTACTAAATTGCGTGTGCACTGAAAAAGTTTGCGCGTACTGTTGTTATGTGTTTTGCGGGTGATCAACTAAGAATGCTCGCGCAATTGATAACGGGTGCAAACCGCAGTATTTAAATGAGGTGTTGCGTGTCTTACGGTTTGCGCCATGGAGAGTCTGGATGGAAAGCAGGATAGACGCAAGCACAAAATGAAATTTGACGAGTTGGAGTTAGAGATATTAGTGGAAGAGGCAAATAAACACATTCATGAACTACAGCAAAGAAATTTAAACATTACCAAAAGAAACGCAATATGGGAGAAAATCTGCGATAGAATAAATGCAGTTGGTAAGAGAAAAAGAACGGCAGATGAGGTTAGAAGGTGGCAAGATATAAGGCAAAGAACTAAAGAAAAAGTGGCCTTTAATAAAACTTCGGCAAACAAGACAGGTGGAGGGCCTGCGGAGGAGATGCCTCTAACCAGCATTTAACAGCAGGTGCAGCTCACCTTCTGCGAGGAGCAGATATACTGGGGTATGACACGCTAGAGCCAACTGCAGAACAAGGTAGGCGCACAATAAGAAACACTTTTTTCTCTATGAAAACACGTGATTTATTTATTATCAAAAATAAAAAAATTAATGTGCCTCCTGTGGCAACCTTTTGCTGAATAATACTCGATTTAACATTCAAATAAAATATTTCTCCTTTTGCATGTGCTTGTGACCGGCTCCAAATAATCAGCCCTTAACGCATTCAACAGCTCCAAGATGGAATCGCTAGATTTACATTCATTCCAAACAAATTTACACGAGTCCGAAAGACTCTCTCTCTGCGTATTCTTTGATTTTGGCGATGTCACCTCCTTGCCACAATAACAGCAGCCATCGGTGCGTAATGCTGGGCAGATTAGCACCTTCCTTTCGAACGTATTAAATACAGACGCAATCACAATCCCCGCAATTACTTTCAGGGTTAGTAAATCTCATTGCGTGTGGTAAATGAACCTATTTGCATTTTCCCCTCCCAGTATTTAGCGCTTTCTGGCGGGTACGCCCCATATTGTTTATTCATCAGGGCAAAAGTGCTAAATGAACAGCGTGTGCTATTTTGCTCATTTGAGAGGCGCAGTCCTCTTTGCACGCTGTTAGTAAATCAGCTTGCGCATTGGTTTGCGGGTGATATCAAGTTTGCACACGTTTTTACGCACGCAAACCTTTAGTAAATCAGGCCCATAGAGTCCGAATGGAGAAGTGAACGCGGTAAACTTCTTGTCCTCCTCATATACCTCCACGTTGTAATAACCAGAGGTCAGGTCCATGGTTGAAAAGAATGCATCCTCCCCCCCCAGGGCAGGCAAGGCATCAGCCTGGTGAGTTAAGGGATGTGCGTCACGGACAGTGCGTGCGTTCAGCCACCGAAAATCAGTGCAGAGGCGCAGGTCGCCGTTCTTTTTCCAAACAAGAACAAGAGGTGATGCGTACTCACTTGTAGACTTCCTTATGATGTCACGCTCCTCCATCTCAGTTAAAGCTACTCTCAGCTTCTCATAGTGTGATGGGGACAGTCAGCGATAGGGGAGTCTGAAAGGCTTGCTGTCACTCAATTGGATGCAGTGGACAAAGTCTTTGGCTTTACCACAGTCCAGCCTGTGGCGAGAGAAGATTGACTCGTACCTAGCAAGCAGGTCAACAAGCTTCGCTTTCCAGAAGGGAGATAGGTGAGTAGTGTTGATGTCAATGTCCTGTAGTCCAAGGTCAGAGAGCGTAGGGCTGAGGGTCAGTCGAGCAGTACAGACAGAGTTGACCGTCAGGCTCTTCTTGCTGGCTGTGTCAGATTTGTCAGCTGTCTTTGTCACAGTACACATCACATCCTTAGGTGAGTCAGCTACATAAAGGTAGTCTGTGTCAAAGTCTTCCAGTGCCACACAGGGTGACACATCAGCCATCTTGCAGTTGCGTCTCAAAGTCACTGGACTGGGGGAGGGGTTAATGACTCTCACTGGAACCCATCCATCGCCCCACAGCGGTGTCACAACCCGCCCCACCATCACCGAACGTGGCACTGTTCTTGACTCACTTGGCTTGACAACCACCATGCTGCCAGCTGAGAGACATAGATGAACAGGTAGATGACCCCAAACTAAGTGTTCTGTCAAGGGGCTTCAGGGTCACAGCATGCTTGAGCTTAAGAGTACCAATCCTATCAGGACACTCATCACCTCTCCTATCCAATACCCTTCCTCCACAGGAATCCAACCAGATGGAGGCATACTCCCCCCAAGGTCTCCAGAATGCTTCAGCATCCAAATGAGGTGTTTTATGACATTGCTGCCAAGAATGAGATCATCATCTTGACCCTTCATGATGAGCGTTGGAACCGAGAAGCAACAGCCAAACACCTTCATCTGCAACTCACACACACCAACAGGGTTTGTTCTCATCCAATAAGGACAACTGAAGTGGGAGAAACAGAGTCAGGAGAAACAACATTGTTCTGCTTCAGGAGAGGGAGCACCTGAGAGCTCAAGGAACAGGCCATAGAGCCTCTGTCAAGCATAACCCTAAGTTTTACAGTATCTTGGATCAGCTCATCAGTGTGAAACAGGTTATCAGTTACAGACAGTCTTTGTGTATTTTGAATAACCACAGGAGGGTTAGCACCTGCTAATGAGCAGAACTGTGAGTATACTGACTCAAGATCAACATCATCAGAATCTTGTGGGGACATCTCACTTGGCCCTACACTACTCCCCTGCTCGTGTGGGCCAACTAGATTCCCTGCTGGGTGGAACCACCAGGCTGTGCAGCAGGTAAGTCAGAAGGAGGAGCACTATTACAGGTCACAGCTTGATGTCCAGTAGCATAGTAGCGGAAACAAAGCCGCTCTCTCCTGCAGTGCGACATGGTGTCATGATCGTCGCCCCCACAAACCTCACATGGACCCCGAGACCTGCTGCGACCACCAGCACCTGACCTGGGGTCATGGAAGGACGGGACGCCTCTCACTGCAGTAGCCGCTCAAGGAGAGTGATAACATGTTCAAGCGACTGCCCCTCAGACTGTGATGTTCTGCTGGTTGTAACTGGTTGAGGGGCATGGTCATGGGCAGGCCCACCCCCCAGCAGATTGGGCGTGGCACTGCAAAACATTTGCAGCCTGGTTGGATTGCAGGTTACCAGCTGGGTGTGAAGACTGACATTGCTGGAGATGCCTCTTCCGGTGGTGCTTGTCCAACCTCACCTGAACATCAGTAGCAGTCCACTCCTCCAATGGCTTGCAGGCTTAAACTAGAGACAGCTCGGTATCTGGACAGTGGGTGATAAACATGACTGTGACTTCACGGGGAGAATTGTCAAGAGTCTTCCCCTGTCTCTTCAGTCCATCTACAGCAGTGGCCATGGCTTTGTTAAGCCGAATCCGATAGTCAACAGCTGTCTCAGTGGGTCGAGGTTTTGTGTCATAAAAGTCAGCAAGGGGCATGAAGGAGGTCACACAGTCACCAAAGTGTTGCTTAAGTATGTCAAACACAGGCTGAGGGCCTGACTTTAAGTCTAAGGAGGATTTACTACAAAGCCCAATGGTCACCACATCACGTGCCCTCCCCCTTAGCTTACCCAAAACTTCATTCACCTGGTGACACACTTCAATGCCCCTCCTACTCAGGTACTCATAGCATCCTCCCATTTAGAGACTGAGACCCTATCAGTGTCATCCCCCCTAAAAGACTGTGGTTCATAACTGTCATGTGTAACCGTCAAGTTAACTTTAGAAAGATCAGCTGTGGTTGACTGAGCATGTTGGCATCATTAGTTGGAATGGACTTAAGACATGAAACAATGTTCTCACCTATACTAGCGCCTATCTGCTTCACTAGGTCACTGAGAACATGGACATCCTGACCGGAAAGTGCAGATTCCCCATCCACCCCAACATCCGCAGTGGCACATGCACCATGCCTCCCAGGGCGACTGTGAGGAGTAGATGCAACATGTCCACCTCCACTAAACTCATCCGGACTATGTAACTGACTGAACCACTGTTTAGAACCCCTATCAACACTTGACATGTTATGTTGATCCATAGTCATTGAAAATGTGAAACAAAATCCCACAATCAAAAGCTAAGAGCCTGTTACCCCTTTTTTTTTTATTCTTTTCTTTTTTTTAGTTATTAACCTTTGTGTCGTGTTCGTTTCTCCCCCCTTACTTTAGTGTTCCCGGTCAAATTTGACCGGCCTGTTTTAACTGCTTCTACATTAACAGAAAAACCACTGATCATCACCAAATTTGATTTAACTCCCTTTTAAGCTGTAAACAATGTCTCAAACTAGTGGTTTACATGAATAATTGCAGTGAATATACAAAAATACAAGGGGAGGCATGTGTCTTCACACACAGGAGTGACATTTTGCAATCAGATTGTCTTGTGCCTTGCAAAGGCATCACATTTGAAACATATGACTTGTTTTATTGTCTCTAGGGGCACAGAGGTGGCATCTCTTCCATTTCTGCCTCTGTTTTGGGGGGAGAGCAGCAGGGCAGTGGCTGGGGCTGCAGACTCCTCACCAGACTGGCAGAGGCTGGTGCATGGTAGAGGTCTTCACGGGTCCACTTTCATGGACCCGAATGGACCCGTGAAAATTCGACCCGAAACCGACCCGACCCGAGCTATTATCATAAGTTCAGAAGTCCGAACCCAAATGGACCTGGAATATTTGGACCCGGAACTGACCTGACCCGAGTCTTTAGTTTCCGACCACGAACCGAACCAAGTTACCCAAATAGAACTGAGATAATCCAGCCCATAGTTGCTCATGTTAAAGTTGTCTATCGTTGAATAAAACTTGATTTTCTTCAATGAAGTTGTCTTCTTCTACCCGGTTCAGTTGCTACATAGGCTACGTGATGTAAACAACAATAAATCCACATCGTTATTTTCTTTGTGGATACAGATGCTATTGGTAGCAACTGCTAACGCTAATAGCCTACACCGGTCAGGACGTGTCATGAACATGTTCTGTTATCCATCGTTGTCATGTTGGCTATTTCGTTACCTCTCTCGAGTAAACGCGGACCCAGCCTGTCAGAGAGCACCGACTGGACCCGAGACTAATTACCGATTCAGACCAGAACCCGGAGTCACGTCTTTTGAATGGACCCGAGACCCGATTCGGGTCGGGTCGGAACCTCTGGTTTTCGGGTTGTCGGATTGTTCCGAAGACCTCTAGTGCACAGGGAAGGTGCTGGCGCCGTTGAGTTACTAAAGCTTTCCCAAGCTCTGTCAGAAAGAGTCTCCTCTTGAAACACAATGTTCCCATAACAAACACTTAATTTTTTACTTTAAAATGTGGAACAAGTGTTTTACATTTAGCTTGGAAGGTGTAGTTCATGTGGGGAGATGGGCACATAAGCACGGGAATGAGGTGGAAGAGGAGACACCTATTTGTTCAGTCTGAAAGGGTTTATGAGGGGTGGTGTGTGTGTGTGCGTGTGTGTAGGTGTGTGTGTGGGTGGTGTGTGTGTGTGTGTGTGTGTGGTGTGGTGTATTTGTGGTTGTGTACAATCTGATGAATTAACACAATCTAGGGTCACCCATTAATTTCCTATGGTGGTCATTTTTGACTGGGAACACCACAGGTGTTACAGAGTTGAATAAACTACTCAAAATTCAATGAAAGTGGTGATCAGCAATTATATATGTTCTAACAGCTAGTGTGGAGGATATCATAAGGCCCTGAGACAATCAAATGTAAAACACAATATTTATGATTGATGAAAGTAGGAAATCGGTCAGATTTGACCCGAACAAGACAGAAAGGTTAACTAATTTCCCTCTCTTTTTCTCTTGTGACAGTTATCTCGAATGGAAAGAGGAAAAATATATATATTGGGGCATTTATATATTAAATGAACCTCACTTATGATGGCGAATGACAAAAAGAAAAATATATATCCCCACTAACACACATTAATATACACCTTCATATCAAAAACATGTTCATTACTGCAACCCACAAGGATTTTTTTTCTTTTTTTTTCCGTGGCACTGACAGACCACCATATAACAAAAAAAAAATCACACACAAAAAGAAAAAAAGTCCAAACCCTGGTTCAATGCAATAACTGACTCAGGATACCGAGGGAATGGATGAAGGACAGGAACGGGCGCGTGGAGAGCCACCGATCCCACGTCAAGCTCATGGCGTCACCATGGAGACGATCTGGCCACTGCAGTCACGAACGGGTCACGGCACCATTGTAGCGGTTCTTGTACTCCTCTTGCGTTGTGTAATTAAGGAGGAGGTAGACGGTTTCCCCATTGGCACACTTGCCGTTTATTTCACATCTGGCATGGAGATTTAACATATAGTCAGTCCAGTTCCCCTGTTCACACAAACACATTCACAGCCCGGAGGCAATGAGGTCCGACTGTTCAGACAATTCACAAATGAACATAAAATATCACAACACGTACCTGGCATGGAGATTTAACATATAGTCAGTCCAGTTCACCTGTTCACACAAACACATTCATGGCTGCAAGAAGTAAAATGAAAAAAAGTGCAGGTTAGCTAACATGTGTAATTGTAGCCATTTGTAAACAGAAATAAAAGAAAAACAAACGAAAAGACAGGCTCGACCATACGGGAGCTTTATGATTCAAAATATGACTTAAACCACTCTTTTTTATATTAAAATAAAGTAATTAATATAAAACAAAGACGGAGCTCATAACTCATACACCTACCCCGGAGGCAACGAGGTCCAACTGTTGCTACACCCTGGGTTGCATGACCCTAAACCACAGGGGGTGCTGCCTTTAATTGCAATAAGAAACCCCAGTTCCCATGTTTTGTGAATGTGTTTTATATGGCAAGTGGGATCACAACTCTTAACTCCGTTACACGCGCATTGCGGAAAAGGTGCCATCTGAAGATGAATTTGCATATGTTAATAGTAGGAATTTCCTTTCCATGATGTGCAAAAAATATATGATGCACAAATGCGCCTGAAAAATGTGGCAAGGTGGCCAGGATTAACCCACGACTCATATATCCTACAAACATCATGGTGGGGTTGAGGCTCCAAGGTGGTAGGGTGCAGGAAGGGGCGCTTCTGGCGAGTGATAGGTTGAAAATTGAAATCATTTTCAAATCCACCTTTGAAAGATCATGAGATGCATAACTATTCAGTTGCCCATCAGGTGACAGCGGTTGTCCACTGAGGACGTAGCCGTAAACCCCCCCTCACCAACCCACAGACTGCCCAACAGCGCAGATACAGTCACGTCTATTGGCGTACAGGGGCAGCTGTAGAGCGAACGGGCTGTTGAAAAGTCGACGGTGCTGCCTTAACAGGGCCAGGAAGGATGCTCCTGTATCACCCTGACATTTTGCCAACACGTTTCCTGACAGAACAGCCAGATTTCCTGTGTTTTGTTGTGATTGTGGTATAGTGGTGGGCATAGCTGCCTTCCAAGCCGAAGACTCAGTTTTGATTCCTGGCTATCGCAAGAACATGAGCTTTTCTGTCATCTGCCAGTCACCTTGGGCAATCTTTACAGGCTCTCTCCTTCAACAATGGAAGAGGGCTTCTTCTTGCTCATCCCTCCTACTAATCTGCTTTGCAGTGCACAGATGACACAAACATTTAGGAGTCCTTTCATCCATCCTAAAGCAGTATTGCTGCAAAGCAGCTAACATGAACAAATACATCTTACCTTTCACCACTTCTGTAAACACCACTGATGCCAGGAGGTAGCGCTAGTGTCTGGACCAAGTCATGAAAGCCACAGCGTCTGAAGTTGGATTAGAGACTGCCACCCCTTCTGTCTGGCAAAAAAGGCCCTCGCTACTGCCAGGAAAGTCCTGCATTGTTTTGGGAAACTTACACGGACAGGCAAAATTCATTTCAGTGACTGACTACTGTCGACGGTAATCACACTTGGACTGTATTTATGTTTGTCCTGAGCCTGCAGTATTAAATAGGATTCTATGTCACGTGCTCTGGCCTAGGAATACCTTCGTCCATGGTCTCTGGCACCTCTAATGCCACATTTCCCAACGTGGAGTCACCAGGGACCACAGGCCCGCAAGCAGAGCTTTGCCTTCAACTGTTGCAGTCGGTCTGGAAATAGGGTGCATTACAGCGGTCTGTCATGCACAACTCACATAGCGTCCAGCGACTGCAGTCCTGGTGCATTTAAATGCAGCCGCTGCTGGTGAATGAGTTGGGAGGAGGGCCTGTGTGTGAGTGTTGCATTCACAAGCGGTCACGCCAAAGTCTGGCTTTTTGCACCAGCCTGCTGGAGAGAATGTAGGTCCCTGCTTATATGCAAAATAAAGTATCCTGCAAGGGATGATTGCAAAGCAGTTTCAGAAGCCTCCATTAAGGCCTGGAGGTATCTGAAACTCAGCTTCAGCTGCTGCCATGGCAACATTCAGACGGAATGCCCTCTGTGATGCATCAAATGATATCATATGTCCTCGATGACATCACAAAGGTTTGTGGTATCGAAAAACCTTTTGTGTGTCAGCCATTGCAGGGATGTCTGCCATCCTTGATGCCAAGCACTGTGCTTGACTTTTTTTTTGTCAGTGATTTGTGGGTCGTTGGTCTAGTAGTATGATTCTCGCTTAGGGTGCGAGAGGTCCCAAGTTCAATTCCCGGACGAGCCCAGCTGATCTTCCTGACATGTAGATTCTGGCAAGCCAAGTGCTGCTGGCTTGCTCGGGGGTCATGCTCTGGGTCTCTGTAAAGCGCCTAGAGACAATTGTCATTGTAACAGATGCTATATAAATAAAATTGAATTGAATTGATCTAGAAACCCTCCTTTAAGCCAAATTGTCATGTGCTGAGCATCAGTAAGGTAATCTTTGGATGATGCACACCTAATATAGGCTTCTCATTCTTGTCACACCAAACAAGCCTTGTTCCCTCCTTCCATTGCACAGACAGGACACAAAGTCAATGGCAGGCAGATTGGGAAGTGCATTCTGTAGTAAACCCTGAGTGGCTCTTCTGCACCCAACATGGGGCTCCAACCCATGACCCTGAGATGAGTCTCATTCTCTCCCAGCTGAGTTAGTTGGGCCTTGTGTAACTGAGAGCTGCGCTGCCGGATCCTTCTGGACACCACCTGAACGTGTCATCACTGGTCAGATTAACCAGGGGTCCAGGTAAAACTCTTCCCTCTCGCATTGCTTTGGCAAAGTTACACCAAGTGGCAACATTCATTTTAGTGACTTACCACTGTTAAACCCAGATGTACTGCATTTATGTTTGTCCTTAGCCAGCAGTATGAAATAGCATTCTATGTCACACGCTCTGGTCTTAGAAATACCTTTGTCCATGGTCACTGGTGTCACTAATGGCACATTACTGACCATGGAACCACCAGGGACCACAGGCTTGTAATCAGAGCTCTACCTCTAACTGACAGCAGAGAAGCAAAGCCAGAGCTAGCAGCCTCGCTGAGCCAGCAGATGTATCTTCACAACAGCAGAACTGTCTCTATAGTTTTGTCAAAGGCAATGGAAAAATTGTGGACACCAGTTGGCATCTTTGATGTTTGTCCGTATCAAGGGACATCATAGTTCTGAAAGAGTTTATCCTTACTAGGAGTAAAAGTCAGGTCTTGGATTTGACCTTACAGTCCTCAAAGTCATTTGGTAATCTTACCTTACCATGTGGCAACGAAATCCTTTCCCTTTTCTAGTCTTCCTCTTAGTCCAGTGTCCTCTTGGGATACACTTCTTGGACCGCTGTTCTGGTTATTCCTCCCGGTACAAACCTGAAAAATTATGAGAAAGAAAAAGAACCACATGGAAACAGGTGATGTTGCTTTCCAAACTTGTCGCTTGGTCAATGATTCAAGCTCACAGTGTGGATAGAAGTGTCCAAGGCCTCTTGATGTTTTGAAATTTTCACACTACTGCCACAAAACCATGTCCCTTTTTTCTTATGTCCAGTTAGTGAGGCTGTTAAAGGATTTTTTTCAAACCAACAGTAAAGCAGATTCAGGTCGTCAGTCAGTCGTTGGCTCCCTGGAGAGGTGGGAGTTGGAATTTGTGGTTGGTGATTGTTTATCAGGCCTTTATCTGATTGGTCATTGGTTGAAGAGGGCTTTTTTGTTTTGTTTTGTTTTATTACACTTTAGCAGCACCCCTAAGCAGCTCTTCTCTTCTTCAGTCTGACCTGTTTGTATCAAATGCTGTCCCTACTCATGTACATAAGTATATAAAAGCCTTGGGGAAGACTATCTACTTCTTACGGCGCGTTCAGCTACCTTGTGAATTTTTCTGCGACTGAAGAGAACTTTTAAAGGGAGGCTTTACAGAGAAGCAGTGGTGGTGCCATGCCAGAATTATGTAGACTGAAGTCAAGATGGATTTTCATTTTTCAAACATGGACGTGAACTATCAGTTTAAATTAATAGGCAAAGTGGTTATATGGCCCAGCCCGACTACACACCCTTATGAAACTGTCTGGTTTGTAAAAATATTAACTACAACATGACTGTCCGACTTGTTAGATATTTAATGGCATCTTCCAAAAAATAAAAATATCAAAAAAAAAATATTATATGCCCCCGATGACATCACAAAGGTTTGTGATGGCGAAAAACCTTTTGTGTGTCAGATTACAGAAAGTTCAGCCATTGCAGGGATGTCTGCCATCCTTGATGCCAAGCACTGTGCTTGACTTTTTTTTTGTTAGTGCTTTGTGGCTTGTTGGTCTAGTAGTATGATTCTCGCTTTGGGTGTTCAATTCCCGGACGAGCTCAGATGATCTTCCTGATTCTTTCCTATTCTGGCTTGTTCTAGCAAAGCTTTTGTAAATCAAAATGTCATGTGCTGAGCATTGGAAAGGTAAGCTGTGGATGATGCACACCTTTAAATAGGCTTCTCCTTCTTGTCACACCAAACAAGCTTTGTTCCCTCATGCCGTTGCACAGACAGGACACAAAGTCAATGGCAGGCTGATTGGCAAGTGCATTCTGTAGTAAAGCCTGAGGGGCTCTTCTGCATCCAACGTGGGGCTCAGCAACCACTATTCTGTTGTGACAGTTCAAGTTTCCACTGACGGACGGGAACTGAGGCTGTCGAGCCTTCCGTCAAGTGAGTCATAGAAAAACTATATTGTCCAGAGGAGTGGATGTGTTTTAGAGAGTAACTGTTGCAGTCGGTCTGGAATTAAGGTGCATTACCGCCGTCTGTCATGCACGACTCACATAGCGTCCAGCAGCCACAGTGCCACTGCGATTAAATGCAGCCGCTGATGATGAATGAGTTGGGAGGAGGACCTGCGTGGGAGTGTTGCGTTCACAAGCGTTCACGGCAAAGTCTGGCTTTTGGCACCAGCCTGCTGGAGAGGATGTAGGTCACTGCTTATATGCAAAATTAAGTATCCGGCAAGGGATGATTGCAAAGCAGTTTCAGAAGCCTCCATTAAGCCCTGGACACATCTGAAACTCAGCTTCAGCTTCTGCCTTGGCAACATTCAGAAGGAACACCCTTTGTGATCCATCAAAAAACGTCATATGCCCTCAATGACATCACAGAGGTCTGTCAGCAGTTGTCCAGTGAAGCAGAAACTGACGGTAGTAGTGACGGCGAGTCTGCGTGCCATAGTGCACAGTCAGCACAAAGTATAGCAAATGTTTGTCCTCAGTATGGCCGGGGTGGAAGCATTCTGCGATCGCCAAGCAGGTGGAGGTGTCAGGGGGGCTTATGACAATGCAAATATGGAAAAATGTAGCAGGGATGAAAACAACTGTGGTTGTCCTGGAAACGCTGGGAGAAGCCGTGGGAAAAAAAACACCGCTAATGGCTTACCAGAAATCACGGTGATGATGATGATGATGGCGGCTGAGAGTTCTTGAGAGAAGAGGAAGAGTATTGAAAGTGGAGCCTAAATTCTGATGAGTCTGTTGGTTATTATGGAGACGATCTGACAAATTGTGAGCCCATTGATTTCATCCCTTTTTCAAATGATTAGTTTTGGAGCTTCATCACCAATCAAACAATAGAAAAGGTCACCAGTTCTTTGAAAGGGAAATACTGAAACCAAACACCAGATTTCATGATTTTATGATGTGATTGTTGCTGAAATGAAAGCTTTCATTGTGCATGGGGCTTGAAGAAAAATCTGAAAAATGAGGACTACTGGGCAGGTTTGGGCAGGTGATGTCACAATAATCAAATTAGATGACAAATCTACTTCCAGTCCAAATTTTGGTTCATACTGAATATATTTCTTATTTACAGTATGCCTTTATCTCAAACCACTTTAAAGTTTTAGCCTTTTGAATCCTTGATATCAAAATTGAACATTTTCCAATATGGCCGCCACCTTGTGACATCATAATATGCAAATTATATGAATAATTTCACTACCATCACAGACTTTTGAGTCATACTGAACAATTTTTTCATTGACAGTATACCTTTATCTCAAACTGCTTTAAAGTTATAGCCCTTTGAAACCTTGATATCAAAATTATACATATATATATATATATATATATAGAGATATATAGAGATATATAGATATATATATATATATATAGATATATATATATATATATATATATATATATATATATATATATATATATATATATATATATATATATATATATATATATATATATATATATATATATATATATATATATATATATATATATAGTATATTTTCTTGAAAAAGCTCTGGCGCCTAAAGGGTTAATTAGTTAATCTACAGCAGGGATGTCTGCTAAGGTGTCTGCAACGTTTCGCTTTAGCAGTGGGCATTCCCTTAAAAGCAAGCTCAAAGTGCAGACACCTAAGGCACGTCCTGACAATTGTATCGACCTCTTTAACACGTAAGCCTGGAATATGACATCAATTCAACTTATGTGAAAACCTTCATAGCAGAATAGCGTCTTATCGGAATTAAGGTCAATAATAAGATTTTTGTTGTTAATGTTTTATTAGTCAATGTCTTCAGAGCAGCAAAACTATTTGTAAATGTTTACTGTCAGAAAGAGGTACGAGCATGTTGTCTGGTTTGCATTTTTACTATTTATATTGAACAGGGAGAACAAGCCGTTAACCAGCAACGCCACACTGAACTGTGAAGCGGGGCAGTCAAATGTTAACTTCCGTGGGTGTCACTTGACAAGAGCATAAGAAGCCACTTAACGTGGCGGAGACAGCTACAACACAACTTTCCCTGACCGGGAAATGAACCCGGGCTGTGTCGGTGAAAGCCCCAAATCCTAGTCACTAGACCATCAGGGACACAGTCGCTGGGTTATGGCTACTGGAAACCCAAAGGCTTTTGGCACTGTTCTCAACACGAGGTAACATGGACCTGTCAGAGGGACTTTCACTCACTGTGTGCCTGCATTCTTCTAAGATTGTTTTCTTGTGCTAAGTAAGAAAAAAAAGCACCAACCAGGAATCTTAAGAAAAGCTTTTGCTCCAATGGAGACAGAGATTTATAGTTGGGCAATCCATGTTAAAGTGAAGAGCGGGATGAAAGGGAAGGAAGCTCCAGACGGCCCAATTTTCCACTCAGCTTTCTACACCTTGTTGCCCTCAAATGGCACTTTCATGCCATTTGCTTTCATGGCAGAATCATGAATTCTGCTCTCTACCAAAAAATCCTGAAGGAAATTGTTTAGCCATCAGTTTGTGACCTCAAGCTGAATCGCACTTGAGTTCTGCAGCAGGTCAATGACCCAAAACACACCAGCACATCTACCTCTGAATGGCTTGAAAAAAAATCCAAACTTCAAAATACAGACTTGAATTCAATTGGGATGCTGTGGCATGACTGCACTGGAGCTGTTCCTAAAGGCCTCTAGGAGGCATAGGTTTTCCATATATTGCCAAAAGTATTTGCTCACCCAACCAAATTATTAGAATCAGGTGTTCCAATCACTTCCGTGGCCACAGGTGTATAAAATTAAGCACTGAGGCATGAAAACTGTTTTTACAAACATTTAAGAATGGGTCATTCTCAGGAGCTCAGTGAATTATATAGTGGAAGTGTGATAGGATGACACCTGTGCAACAAATCCAGTCATGAAATTTCCTCGCTCCTAAATATTCCACAGTCAACTGTCTTTGTTTGTAATATTTTAATCATATCCTGGATCTGGTTCTCACCTATGGTATAGATACTTATCACTTGTTAGTGTCGCCGCTGAATTCTCTTCTCTCGGACCACTTTTTAGTTACATTCGAGTTCAGCATTTGTGGCATTAAAACAGGAAATGAAATGTGTCATTACAGCAGATGTCTTTCTGAAGATGCTGTGAATAATTTCAAGGAGGTCATTCTCTCTCATCTCCCTATGGTGGAATATGATAGAACAGCTGAGGGCACCGACCTGAATCTTACTCCGGCAGACATTGATCACCTTGTTAACAATACTGCCGATATGTTACATTCCGCCTTGGATGCGGTCGCTCCTCTGAGAAAGAGGGTTTCTTATCTTAGGACCTCAGCTCCCTGGTATAATTCACATATTCGCATGCTGAAGCAGAATGCACGTAAAATGGAAAGGAGGTGGTACTCCTGTAAATCTGCGGACTCCCATCGTGCCTGGAGAGATAGTTTAATAGTCTACAAAAGAGCCCTACGCAGAGCTAGAACATCTTATTATTCTTCGCTAATAGAAGAGAACAAACATAACCCACGTTTTCTGTTCAGCACTGTAGCCAGGCTGACAAAGAGTCACAACTCTGTTGGTCCATGCATTCCTGCTACTCTCAGTAGTGAAGACTTTATGAGCTTTTTTAGTGGGAAAATAATCAAAATTAGAGATGAGATCGGCCAGGCCCAGCTGTCGGCGGCTGTGAACGTCCCTGCAGCTTCGTTGATTTCTTCCGTTTCTGATTTGACTCTGGACTGTTTTTCTCCTGTGGGCCTCTCTGAGTTGACCTCAACTATCAGTAAAGCTAAACCATCTATATGTCTGTTGGATCCCATCCCAACTCGACTGTTCAAGGATGTTATGTCCTCTATTGGTATATCAATTTTGGATCAGATTAACCTATCCTTACAATATCCTTACAAAGGATATGTGCCACAGGTTTTTAAAGTTGCAGTCATTAAACCTTTGCTCAAGAAACCATCCCTTGACCCGGACATCTTGGCAAACTATAGACCAATATCCAACCTTCCATTTATCTCTAAAATTCTGGAAAAAATAGTTGCTAGCCAGTTAGGAGAACACCTGCATAGAAATGATCTATTTGAGGTCTTTCAGTCAGGGTTTAGAACTCATCATAGCACAGAAACTGCACTGATTAGAGTCTCCAACGACCTCCTCATGGCCTCAGACAATGGATTAGTTTCTGTCCTTGTTCTGCTGGACCTCAGTGCTGCTTTTGATACTGTTGATCACAGCCTTTTGCTGCATAGATTGGAGCACACCGTTGGAATTAAAGGGACAGCATTAGGCTGGTTTAAGTCATACTTATCTGACAGGTTCCAGTTCGTCCATGTTAATGACGTTTCTTCTACATGGACTAGGGTCTGCTATGGCGTCCCACAGGGTTCAGTTCTGGGACCAATCCTTTTCACTTTATACATGTTGCCCTTGGGAAAAATTATCCAGAGCCATGGCATAAACTTTCATTGCTACGCTGATGATACGCAGCTGTACTTATCTATGAAACCAGAGGAAACAAAACCTTTGGCTAAACTTCAAGGGTGTCTTAATGACATTAAGTCCTGGATGTCCTCTAACTTTTTGCTTCTAAACTCGGATAAAACAGAGGTTATTGTCTTTGGTCCCAAACACCTGAGGAATGGATTGACTGGGTTTATGCTGGCTTCCAGCACAGTTGTGAAAAACTTTGGAGTCATTTTTGATCAGGATATGTCATTTAAGCAGCATATTAATCAGGTTTGCAAGACTGCCTTTTTTCATCTCCGAAATATTGCCAAGATTAGGAGCATCCTCTCCCAGGGTGATGCTGAAAAATTAATCCACGCGTTTGTTAGCTCTAGACTGGATTACTGTAATGCGTTGTTAGCAGGATGTCCGAAAAGCTCGCTAAATAGCCTTCAATTGATCCAGAACGCAGCAGCAAGGGTGCTGACAGGAATCCGCAAGCGAGATCACATCTCTCCCGTGTTAGCCTCCCTCCATTGGCTTCCCGTGAAATTTAGAATTGAGTTTAAAATTCTGCTTCTCGCATATAAGGCCCTTAATGGCCTAGCTCCGCGCTATTTACAAGACTTGTGTCTTGCTCTATTAGGAGCATGTTATGCTCCTAATAGAGCTCTCAGCTCTCAGAGTGCAGGATTACTCGTCGTTCCTAGAATATCTAAAAGTAGGTTTGGAGGACGGGCCTTCTGCTACCAGGCACCTTTTTTATGGAACCAGCTACCAGTTTGGGTTAAGGAGGCTGATACCATCTCCATTTTTAAAACTAAATTGAAAACATTTCTGTTCAGTAAAGCCTACAATTAGTCTAAACTATAGTGTGTAGGGGCTAATAGTTATAACTATAGTTGTAGTAGTAAAACTTGAGTAGCTCGTCTTAATCACAGCTTCGTCATAGTTATGCTGCTATAGGCCTACGCTACAGGGGGACACCAACATGATCTGCTGAGTGGTGTCTCCACTGCTCTTCTCCTTTTTCTTCCCTTTCTTCCTCCCTTCCTCCTCCTCCAGCTCATTTATAATTATTTGGGAGCACCCTGTTACTGAAACTGTGCTCCATTTTCTTTGCTTTCCTGTGTTTGTTGTGCTGGTTCTGCCTCCCTTTTCTTTCTTAGTATTTGCAGGCCAGAGTTTCCTGGGTTTCATGCTGACTTGCAGTTCCATCCTCTGTCCATCCCGTGGTTCTCCTCCACTTGTGTTTGGGTGCCAACTGGCATGGTGATCGGCGACCTGGTCCCCTGGCCATCTCATCCCAGTGCTGCTGCCTCCATCTGTTTATGTTTATATATCGCATTGCTTGAAATCCTACCCTTCTCTTTTCTTAAACCCAAACCCCCTCCTCCCCCCCACCTCCGCCTTTTCTCGCACACACCTCACCTGCAACCGCCACACGTACATAACAGGGGAACTTTGAGTCCTGTTGCATTCACCAGACTCTCATGGGCCTTCCATAGCCTGTTGCATTCACCTTACTCTCAGAGTTTGTTACACCCCACCCACACATTATTGATACCCAAAAGCCTATCATCACTCATTACGCTGACCACACGCCCAAGGGCCCTCCATAGCCCGTTTGCATTCACCCTACAACAATTCCACTACTTCTTTATTATTATTTTTTACTTTTTCTGTGCTCTCCTCTCTCTGTCCTGCATCCTTTCTGTCCTCCATCTTCTCTCTGTCCTGTCTTTTCTTTCTCTACCCGACTGGCCTTCGGCAGGAAGGTCCCCCCATATGAGCCAGGTCCTGCTCAAGGTTTCTTCCTCTTAAAGTGGAGTTTTTCCTTGCCACTGTTTGGTATAAAGGTTTTTTTCTCCCTACGTGGGAGTTTTTTACCTGCCATTATCATTGATTGGATTTAATGATATAGGGCCCTATCTTGCACCTCCCAATACCCAATACCCAATACCCATTACCTGCAAATCTCAGATTTAGGAGCCTCTGCCAACCGAAATGCAATCTTCCACCTCCCAAAACCTGTTACCCATTTTGCCGTCTCCCTTAAGCACATTGTGGGCGCGGCAATGGGCGTGTCTCTTGCGCTTTCCACGAATTCGGTATCTTGCGGTACCTGTATCTCGCAGATTTTGGGTATTGGGTAATGGGTGGTCTGACCACCCATTACCCAATACCCAAAATCTGCGAGACACCAGTACCGCAAGATACCGAGTTTGTGGAAAGCGCAACTGGCATGTCGGCGCGTAAAAGAGCGCGTCCAAATCGCGTCATTGCGCGTCCACCCAGTCACATGTGGACTGCACAGCCGGCTCTACCTCTCGATTATGCATCACTGTATTATTTTCATACGTTATTATTCTCTTAAGGGCAGATGATTTCTGTACAGCTGTGGCATGATCTCATTCAGATGTTTGCTGTGGAGGAAACGAGGAGATCACAGAACTCTGTTGTGAAAAAAGCACCGCTTCCAGCGGCTATGCTTCTTGGCGCAGCTGTGCGTCTTTGCGCAGGGGATGTGTTCGAGATAACTCAAAAAGTTATGGACGGATTTTGATGACATTTTCAGGAGTTGTCAGAAATGTGAAAAGGAATAACTGATTTTATTTTGGGTGTGATCCGGAAGAAATCCTGGATTCTGGATCACTTTCAAATTTTCGATAACATTGCGCTGTTTAGTTGTTTCTTGAACCCTAAAGCAACCACAATGGAGACAGGAAGGGAGTTCTGGAATTTTAAGAGTTTAATTCTCTCAGATGTAAAAAAGGAGGATTTGATGGTTGGCAGCCAAACCAACAATCCAGGGGACGATGAAGGCAGGGAGGTGGCACTGCGAATGGCTGGATCAGGTGTTTCTATGGGAAGATCTGGCGACGAGTCTGGTTGAATGATGACTGAATAGGTACAGGTGTGCAGTGCCACACCTGGGCTGCTCGTCGGATGGGAAGGTGAAACATAGGTGGATCTGAGTGTCTATATAGAGGATTGAAGGTGGTGCAGTGGGTTGTGCGCAGGAGCTCCAGAGCTGGAAGGTTGCGGTTCACAACCCGGCTTGAGACTGTAACATGCGCTTAATGGGGCTGGAAATTTTGTTTCTCAATGTCTCCGTTAATTATTGCCCACAACTCATTAAATTTCACTCAGATATTGACAATGAAAACCTCTATAAAATTTCAGAGGCTGATCCGGATCTGATCCAGAAGGCGGGTTTTATCGCAATCTGTAAATCGCTGTATTGGAGAACTGTTGTGCTTGGCGGAGGTCTGCGCTCTCTGAGTGCTTTTCTAGTTAAGAAATGCTTTCCTGGAAGCTCACTGGTTCTATTTTTTTCTGAGCAGTTTGTTGGAACTTCTTGGAGTACAAAAGAAATGATTAAATCATTTGCTCCACATTAATTAGAGCTAGTTATGTATATATCAGTGCAGAGGAGGAGGAAAAAAGAGGAGGAAGCTCTACAGCAGAGTCCCAGACGAGCTGCCCATGAGAGCTGCTCTGATCTGGGTGAAAAGACGCTCCATAGCAGTTTGCAGGTACCGCAACCTGCTCTTAAAGGCAATGGCTACTGACGCACTGATTGGTTAAACAGGTGGAACGCCTTAACCACTCCCATGCATAATGTGTGCATAATATAGTGGTGGGCGCAGGTAAGATCATGGGTTTCGGGAAGTGGAAGATTGCGTTCTTTGTGGTGGAACGCCCCTCCTGCTACCTGCTATCCCTTTATAGCAGGTTTAGGAGGTTTGGCGCAAGATAGGGCCCAAAGTGTCAAATCGTGTTACCACATTCCACCACTAGACTGCAGACATGTGCTGCTTCAATTAACATTTATTCGGGGCATGTGTCTATTCAAAGTCTATGAGTAAAATTAAAACACATTGCAGTCAGTGATAGAGTGTATTACAGAGAAAGCACACGAGATGTCCAGACATCTGTTTAGTGTCCGAGCTTCTGGAAAAGCCTGTTCAGCCTGACAGGACCAGCAGAAATTGGATTTGGGTGAGTTGAGAGCATGTAATGGTGCTGTCACTGTGGTGAAGTTCCCGATAAACTTCTGGTAATAGTTAACAAAACCTAGGAGCTGCTGTACTTGCTTACGGTTGGTGGGTGTGGGCCATTCTCTCACAGTTCTCACTTTGTCCATGGTGACCTCACCTTTCTCCACAACATAACCCAAGAATTCTGTAAACATGAAATTCCCATTTCTCTGCCTTCATAAAATACTGGTGATGCAACAGACATCACAGAACCTCATTACATGCTGGATGTGGGACTCCAGATTAGGGGAGACAATAACATTATCATCTACATAGACAAAAACAAAAATCATTGAACATGTCTCTTAAAACATCATTAACTAGGACGTGAAAACCCACAGGCACATTAGTAGTGCAAAAGGCATTACTAAATACTCATAATGACCACTGAGTGTATTAAATGCCTTCACACACGTCTTTCACTCCCTGATCCTAACCAAATGATTGGCATTTCTCAAGCCCAGTTTTTTTAAACGGGATCTTGTAACAATTCAAAAGCCGAAGAGATAAGAGGGAGAGGGTATTTGTCATGGTTTGCAGAGGACTGAAGGAGGACCAGAGAGCAGGAGATCTCAAAAACAAAAAGGTTTAATAACAAAACACAAAAGGCACTATCCAAAACACAAAGTCCAAAACTGCAATAGTCCAAAATACAAAAACATAACTTAACTTATAATTTCCAAGGAGATGGGAGGAAAAACGAACAAGACTGCAAACATATATGTCACGACAATGGACCCACAGAGAACAGGGGAAAATGACAGGACTTAAATACACAGAGGAATAAACGAGAGGCAGGTGTAGGGAATCAGTGGTAACGAGGGGAAGGAAGCAAAGCAGAAAACAATAGAGACAAGACAGACCTTCAAAGTAAAACAGGAAACACTAAGGACAGGGAGAGACACCAACTTGACAGACACAGACACACACAGGGCTGCCATGGCCGACCCAGGCCATGACAGTACCCCCCCCCCCCCCCCCCAAAAGGACCGGCTCCCAGACGGTCCAAACCAAAAACAAAACAGAACCAACCAAGAAAGGAGAGCAGACCAGGGCCGGTGGAGGGGGCCGGAAGGCCGGGAACCAAAAAAACCAAAGAACTTGAGTCACTAGACTATCAAGCCAGACAGGAAGTGTTCAATGGGGTGGCTGCAGCACCAGACGGAGGTCCAAAACAGTCCAGGAGGGCAGCTGCAGCGCCAGACGGAGGTCCAAAACAGTCCAGGAGGGCGGCCGCTGCGCCTGACGGAGGCCCGAAGCAGTCCAGGGGGGCGGCCTCGGCGCCTGACGGAGGCCCGAAGCAGTCCAGGGGGCGCCTTGGCTCAAGCTGAAGGACAACAAGTCTTTAAACAGTCACTGCCCCAACAGAAGGCATATATATCTAACTTGAAAAAGGTTTGGCCAAATGATGGCACTTACCATTAATATATATGCAGACAGTTGTGTGTGTGTGTGTGTGGGGGGGGGTCATCTGAGTATTTCTACAGATGACAGGACTCTGACTTGTACTGGAAGTCTGAGGTGTACAGAGAGAAGAGGAATGGTAACAATACAGTTCCCTGTGGTGCTCCTGTGTTGTGTCAGACACACAACCATTCAATCTCTCAAACTGTGGTCTGTTTGTCAGGTAGTCAGTAATCCAGGTGATTGTGGAGGCATCCACTTGTGTCTTCTGCAGTTTCTTTTGTAGTAAAAAAAAAGCTGTATGGTGTTAAATATACTAGAGAAATTGAAGATGAACCTCACAGTGCCGCCTGCTTTGTTAAGATGAATGTGGGTTCGTTGAAGTAGGTGTATGATGGTGTTTTCAGCTCCAACCCCACGACGATAAGCAAACTGCAATGGGTCCTGGAAGATGAAAGTTTGCTTATTCAGATGGACCAATAAACATCTCTCCAGGACTTTCATCATGTGGGACGTTGGGGCTACCGGTCTAGAGTCATTAGGAGAAAGTAGTTGAGATCTTTTTGGTACTGAAACAAGGCAGGAAGTCTCCTACAGCACTAGAGCCTTCTCCTGGCCTGGCCTGAGGTTGATGAGGTGCTGTAAAATCACACAAAGCTGCTCAGCACAGGCCATCGGGACTCTGGAGCTGACACCATCTGGACCAGCAGTCTTGTTCCTGGTCAGTATCTCCAGGTGTCTCTTTACCTGACTGCTTGAGAAAGACAGGCAGGAGGGGAAGGTGGAGGGGGCCCCAGGATCTCCTGATGTGGTTGGAGACAACAATGGAGCAAGATCCATGACTAAGGTGAAAGATAAGACAGCTGGAGGGCTGTCTTATCGAACAGGACACTTTACCTGTGACTGGAAAGTTGTGGGCCAAGGAGGATTGGGAGGTCAATTTGACTTGGGGCAGGTGAGGAGGATGCTGAGGTTGTCTCTAAACTGAACCTGTTAAAGAATGAGTTCAGTTCATTGGCTCTGTTCATATTTCCATCTATCTGATCCTCTTCCTACTTGAAGCCTGTCATCATTTTCATCCCAGACCACACATCTCATAAGCTGGAGCTTGTCCTCCATCTTTCTCCTGTACACCTCCTTGTTGTCTATAATCTCGACTTTTCGTTGTTTTTGTACTGATCTCAACAATTACCTGTCTCCCTCCCTGAAGGGTCTTTTTTTTTCTTGTTAAGAAGCTCTTTCAAGTCCCTGGTGATCCAGCGTTTATCAGTAGGGAAGCACCTCACTGTTCTGGTAGGAATGGTGTTGTCCACACAGAAGTTAATATTGTCAGTCATACACTCAGTCATGGCATTGATGTCATCTCCATGAGGCCCACAGAGTGCTTCCCAGGTTGTAGACTCAAAACACCCCTCACTGCTTCAGCTTCCTGTTACTACTTCACTGTCTTTTTAGTCACAGTTGACCTCTGGATGATAGGTTTACAGGTTGAGAAGAGATTAACCAAATTAGGATCTGCCTTGCCCAGAGCAGATTGTGCAGAGAAACGTTTGCATAAAACAAGTCCAACACTACTTTTTTTACTCTCTCTGGTGGAGCAGTTAACAAACTGTTGAAACTTTGGAAATGTGGCAGAGAGAGAGATGTGTGTAGTGACAGTAATATACATAATTCACCATCATCTTTAAGAATATTTATATTTGCTATGATGCAAAAAATGCAGTACTTGGTTTGATAAGACCTAATGCAGTGAGTTATAAGTGTAACGGCAGTTGCTGTATTTTTCTTTCATGTTTTGCCACTAGATGCAGCTGTGGTGCTGTTCATGCCATAGAGAATGTTTATATGATACGTTTGTTTTCAGTGATTTAATTTCTATTTTTTTTAATAACATCTATTTGAGGAAAGAAGCAATAATATTTGGTATTTAAAGATATAAATGTTACGAAACCATCTTATTGTCTTTGAGACTTTTTTCATGGATTAACATCGTTGTTGTGTAACATTAATTGTTTTACTTTACGATGTTTGCTGCTGGACCGGCAGGTCCCGGCACGGTCCCGGCCGGCTTCACGTTACTTGTATACCTTGTTGTGTAGCGACGGAGGACTGAATAATGTATCCTCTATTGTGTTATTTGTTAATATTATTTGGAGAATATACGGCGCTCTTTTCAATGTTATCCCTGGGTCATTTCAGGGAATACAGAGACAACACGGGCCCTGATACATTTCAGTCTGAAGACGTAACTGCACTCAAGGGGTGTCCCATTTCAAAGCCACAAGATAGCCCTGACACTTACTTTCGAGGTTTAAGATTTAGGGCCAAAAATTGAGGGTTAACGGTGAGAGTTGAGATTGAGGGTTAAGCGAGGAATTGGAATTGGCCCTAATTGTATCGATTTCGACCCGAACCCGGAGTCACGTCTTGTGAATGGACCCAAGACCAGATTCACGTCGGGTCGAAGCCTCGGGTTTTTGGGTTGTTCCGAAGACATCTACCTTGATCCCTTCACGAATCTGTTGCACATCCTCTGATACAGTGTGCACACTGTGCAACAGACATATTTAATGTGCACTCTCAGTTGTGCTCTTCTCTCTGCTCTCTTGCCTGAGGAGTTACCACTGTCCTCTGCTCTGCAGACAGCACTACCCACAAATCCACAGCAACACATGTGAAGGTGACATGGGAACAGACCCTGAAAACATTTAACTCAGCACATTGGTGCAGCATTGGGACAAAAATTAACATTTTTACAGGGGCCATGTTATATTACTTCCTGGCAATTACCATCATTTTTGATTAGCTTCAGGAATTTAAGTAGGATCCTTCCTTTAGGTGTTGGTCGGAAGATGAGAGCATATACATACAGTTTTTGACTGCACGTGTATGCCATATACTCCACTGCAGTTAGCACCTGTTGCATTTTATTTTATTTTATTGTTCTTCATATTGTGCTGTAAAAGCTATTGGACATTGGATAGTAAATATATGTGTTTTAGCAATAAATGAACATTAAATCAGCAATACTATATGTACATTCATGTACACACACGTCAATTACCTAACATACCTGTCCATGCAATGATGCTGCAGCAGAAGCAAAGTGGAGAGACATAGACAGGATGTTTAAACCAGCTCTTCCCTCCTTTGTAATGGGGAACACGAGATCTCTCACTAACAACATGGACAAGCTTGAAGCGCTGACAAAGACAAATGTGGAGTTTTAGTAATGCAGCTTAATGAGTTTCAGCGAGACGTGACTGCAGCAGCATTTTCCCGAATCTCTCTCTGCCTGAATTTCAGACAACAAGGACAGAGAGAGATATGAGAAGGAGCAGAAAAAGTAAAGGTGGTGAAATTGCAGTGTTCCTCAGCAACAGATGGTGTAATCCAGGACATGCCACTGTGAAACATTGCTGCTGCTCTTGAACTGTTCGCTGTAAGTTTTTGTCTTTATTGTTTACCAAGAGGTCACCAGTGTTCTTAAAGTGGCAGTTTACATAACCCCATCATCTGGAGCTGATGCTGCGTGTGACGTAATCAGCTCTGCCATTGCAAGCTATAAACACAACAACCCACCGCGTTCCTAGCTGTCACTGGTAATTTCAACCATGTGTGGGAAATAAGAAAATATCAGGAGTCATTTTTCCAAACAAAGCACATAGAAGAGTGTGTCCTTTATTGGAATGGTAGGACATCAGCTGAACAAAAAAGGGAGCTGCTCAGCAAGCAAACAAAATTTGTCATCTAAAATTGCAGCCAGTTAAAGGGGCCTGAGACTGAGTATTGAACATGAAATACCTTAAATACAACACGGCGCTCTTATTATGCCGGCTTGTTCACAAATAGAAGACGAGAGTTCTTAGTCTGATGTTTACTGTGGTTTTGTATTGTTCAGACGTTGCCTTTTCCCCACAAGTAGGGGAGAGTGAGGTAATGTGAGACGGTTTTTACCCCCCAACAAGCTAAATTGATGTATCTATAAAACTAACACATTTCGCTTTAATTTAATTCGTTTCCTAAGAACAGAAACGATCGCAATGTTTGCCAGACTAAAAACAGTGAAAATATGACCGTTTTTAAAAAAGTGGTCAAGTGTCTCATTTTACCCCAGCTATGGGGTAAACTGAGACAAAGCCCAGATTTCAAGAAGGTAAAGTGACCCTGCTGTGGGTAAAATGATCCACTCACTTTTTTTCCACCACTCTGGAGGTGACTCTGAACAAACACAAATACAGCAAAGTATCATTCTAAAAATGTTTTGATCACCATTCAAATGACAGAAAAGAGCCACTTCCACAGTAGGGAAACTCAGATTAGGACACCCCTCACTCCATAGCAAGGCCTTCTACATTCCAGTCCTGAAGGTTGCACGGAAAGATGAAGAGTTGCTCTCTTCACGTGGTCCCTCCGGGACTCGTAGGTTGCGGTAGCTTCCTCAAAACATCGCTTTTAGGAACCAGTGCCACATCCTTTTGGTTTATGGCAAAATGGGTCTCTGCCAATCTTTCCCGTTTCCCTGGATCCTTCTCAGGAACTGTATGAGTATTTCATCACCGTCAACACTCTCAACCTCACCGATATAACGTACATTCCTGACTTTGGTTGCAAAATTGACCATGACAAAGTCACCACGTGACAGATCCATGCTTCCCGGTGTACCTCCCTCGAGCTCGGATCTTTCGTCGTCAGATGCTTCATGGAGTGGCATTGGAATCGGTTCGGTATCGGTTTCTTTTTTGGTTTTCTTTTTTGCATTTTCTCTCCCAGTTTATTTCGTCTTTCTTCAAAAGCCTTTTCAAGTGCTTGCATGTCAGGAGTATCGGTGAGGATAACGGTGTAATGTCTGAAAAACATGATATATATATGATATGTACACGATATTTACCTTTTTCCATACAGTTTAACTACAACTTGTTAACAGTGAAAGGCCTGACAGTTTAGGCCTTTGTTGAGGATCACTGAGTTTGTTTCGGTCCAATATGTTAAAACATGCCCAAGGACAAATTCCCACATTTACAAATTTGGAAGATCCAAAATTCAAAGAAAAGGGGAGTAATATCCTTTGTTCGGTCCTTATCAGAAGACACCAGTGTTAAGGTTGGTAAGGACCCCAAAAGCACGACACAGCCAAAGACAGTTCAAAATGCCCGAAGGGCAAAGTTTATTAGAAAATAGTTCAATCTCCGGCTGATCAGGCGCACCGGAGCTCCAACGGGTGAAACTGAAAGTCCTGTCTTTCAACCCGGAACTGTCACTGGAGCCGGAGACGCGGAGATGAGCCGGGAGGTATATATCCACACAGGAGGAAGAATCCACTGAGGTCAAGTTCCTCCTGGGACCGCCACTGGAAGAAGTTCACAAAAGGTTAGTAATCCACCACCAGGGTAAATCCACAAGAACGGGAAAAAGTAATCCACAAGACGCGAGGACGGGTGAAAATATCCACCAGGACTCGGAGCGAGAACCCACAGGAAGAAACACACTGCACTAGTGTACGTACGGCACGAACTCACGCCGAGGTACAGGAGTGCTGGGCTTAAATGTCCTCCCAAATGAGCTGGAGGCTGCAGGTGCGTGATTACAGATGCCACTCAGGTGTGTAGAGGAGCGCGCCTCGCCCGCTCCCGTCATAGAGCGCGCAGCTCCCTGGCCGCGCTATGAGATGTGCTGGGCATGTCCTCCTGAGGGAGACGGGGCTGCGGTGTGGCAGGTGGAGACCCAACAACCAGATGGTCATTGTCCAAAGGGAAAAAACATGTCAAACAATTGCCAAAGAAATCATGATTAATCCCATGTTTGTCTGTAATTAAATCTGGCTATGGCTATAAGAACTGTCTCTTGATGTATGTTCTTATTCTTCTTACTAAATTCGACCCGAAAAGTTCACAGATGTGAGCAAGTTTATATTAAGCCTCCTTTGAAAAATCTCTGTGGGAGATACTCCAGTGGTTGGTGGAGACAGATTCAGTAGTTAAAGAAGAAATGGGAAAATGTAGTTTTCTGGTGGATGTCCTGACATCTTTACCAACCATCTTTCAAACGAATCCTGTTTTTCTCCATGAACTCCTTAAAACCCTTACTGCTGAAAATAGGCCTATTTTATTTCACAACAATAGTAACTATAGACATGTGTTGCAAAGACAGTCCTGAACAATTTTGTGGTGGCTGAGGCAGTGTTTGACATGTGTGCTTCCAGCTACTTAAAATGTGAGTTTACTGACACTAAGATCATGTGATCCATAAATGGGCCTGCAAAATACAGAAGCATACACATAACTGCACACACCCACAACATTTACTGCAGTAAAATCATCTGTTTGGAATGGCAGGGTGATTAAAGTGCCAGCACCAATTAAAGTGACCATGTGGTTAAGATGATCTGTGAGAGATGAAAAATAATTTAATAGTAAGACTTTGTACAAAAATAGTAAGAGTATGAGCAATTCAGCATTCCAACAGCTTTTGGGGGGAAGCTGTTGTTCAGTCTGGAGGCTTTTATGCTGCAGAGCCATTTGCCTGATGACAGCAATTCAAAGAATTTGTGGAGAGTGTGTGAGGGATCCTTTACAATATTGAGTGCCTTGCTCCTGCAGCATCTCTGAAAAAAGTCTTGGACAGAGGTGAAGGAAACTCAGATAACCCTCTCAGCTCCTCTAACTATCCTCAGCAGGGCTTTTTTTTGTCTGACATACTGCAGCAAAAGTATGTTGATATACAATACATCAGAATCCTCTCAACCACGTCTCTGTAGAAGGACTTGAGGGTGCTGGTGGGAAGAGAGGCTAGTTTCAGCTTCCTCAGGAAGTGCAGTCTCTGCTGAGCCCATTTTATGAGGTAATCTTATTCCAGCTCAGGTCCTTTGAGATCTGCATGCCAAAAAACTTGTTTTCCCTCCCTCCACTGGGTGACTGCTGATGATCATCTCCTTCGTTGTGTTTACGTTGAGCACCAGCTTGTTCTCTTTACACCAGTTTTCAAGGTGTTAAGCCTCCTCTCTGTACATTGTTTCCTCAAATGAGTCCCATGTTGTTATCCACAAACTTGTTTATTAGGTTCCCCTTGTGTCTGACTGCGCAGTTATGTGTTAGCAGTGTAAACAACAATGGACTGAGTACACAGCCTTGAGGAGATCCAGTGCTCAGTGTGATGGGTTTGACGATTCCAATCATAGAGAGACATGGGCGGATAACACTCTCAATCAAAAAGTTCAGAATCCAGAGACATGTGGCAGTGTTCAGGCAAAATAGGTGGAGTTTCTCTGTTAGTCTCGGTAATGGTAATGGTAGTAAACGCTGAGCTGAAATCAATGTACAGGATTCTGTTGCAGGTGTCTTTACGGTCCAGATGGGTGATTACTGAGTGCAGGGTGATGGATATAGCATACTCTGTGGAGCAGTTAGGACAATAGGTGAACTGGAGTGGGTCTAGTGGTGCTGAGAGACTGGCTGTGATGTGTGATTTGATGAGCTGCTCAAAACACTTCATTGCAGTTGTCAATGTGACAACTGTGTGACGCCGCTTGGACTTGTAATCCGTCAGCACCTGGACTCCATGCCACAGCTGTCTGACAGGATGGAACAATAAACACAAGCACTACAGATGCATGCAACACTGATACTGTTTATAAGAATGAACAGAGCGGACTTTACTTCTTGGGGAAGCGTAGTACCTTCAGAGTTTGCAGCAAGATGTTGTATACCTTTTTTAAGTCTGTTGTGGAGAGTGCAATCCTATCTGCAGTCATCTTTTGGGGGAACAGTATCAGTCCCAGTGACTTAAAGGAACTGAACGAACTAAGAAGAAGGCCGGCTCTGTTCTGGGGACTGTTTTGGAGCCTCTGGAGCTGACTGTGCAAAGGAGGACACTTCATAAAATGAAAAGCATCTAGACAACCCTGAGCATCCTCTTCACAACACAGTGATTCAACAACTGTGTCTTCAGTCAGAGGCTTCTTCAGATCTGCTGCAACACAGACTGCTACAAGAGATCCTTCCTGCCCACTATAATCACCTATAATCAGGGCCAGTTTTTGCTATGAGCAAAGTGAGCGACTGCCCAGGACGCAATCTATTTGGGGGCGCACAAGTGCCTTAAAAAAAAAATAAAATAAAATAATAATTGCTAGTTTTCTACACTGATTTCCACATCAAGTTAGTAGAGTAGGCGCTGGGGCGCCCCTACTATCATGTCAACTTGCTGCTGAGAGTAATAAATAAGTTGTGTGTGTCAGAAGAAAACGGCAGGTGGAGACGGAGGGGGGGGTCAACTCTGCAACTGCAGAGGTTGTGAGCAGGTTGAGTCTCACTCTCAGAGGAAAAGCAAGGAGGGTGGCGGGGGATAGACTGACCTCTCATGAACGCAGGCCACCCAACACAAACTGCTACTTCCAAATAATTAGTATTTCATTCATAAAATTAACATAGATATTATCAAATTTATTGGGTTATGACAGGGGTCTCCAATCTCAGTCCTGGAGGGCCGGTGTCCTGCAGGTTTTAGATGTTTCCCTCCTCCTACACACCCTGATACAAGTGACTGTATCATTAACAGACATGTGCTCACCTTGATGACAAGATGATGACAGCCATTAATTAGGATCAGGTATGATAAAGCAGGGACACACGCAAAACCTGCAGGACACCGGCCCTCGAGGACCGAGATTGGAGAACCCTGGGTTATGACATCACCCAATAAATATCTATGTAAAATGTAAAATGTAAACCCCCCCCCCCCCCCCAAAAAAAAAAAAAAAAAAACAGGAATCTGTGCCTGCATCAACATGTATTTGTTTACATCACATCAATCTTGACTCTGGGTGATTGATGGATGGAAAAGGTGATGATGTCGAGTCGAGTCAAGGGTGCTGCATCATGGACAAATTACCAAAAGACCATCAGGTGCCCAGTTCAGGAAGAGAAGGAAAGAAGAAGAGGAGAAACGTTCAAAAGATAAAGGTATGCAGGTCTCTATGAGTGACATTAATTTAGCATGTAATGAAACAATAGCCTATACGCTATGTATTATCCTCTTGCTAATATGTTGCTACTTAGCAACAGAAGACGACTGTATTTGTTTATTAGCTTTGCTGAACTAGCAGCTAGCATTTTACCAGTAGGCTAGTTTGTGTTTACAACACAAGTGCAAGTTCGCCTAGGGGGCAAAAGTAGCCAGGACCACTAAAGAGACTTAAACAATGCCATCCAATGCAAAAAGGAATTTCCCTTTGGGCATTAATTAAGTATTTTTGAATTGAATGAACTTAATAGCTGACCATCCTTTTTCCAACACTGGCTGCTGATTTAGAAAACACAACAGGCTTGAGGAAACTTGTCTCTGGAGTCTCCACAGTGGTTCCATGGAGAGTCCTGAGCCTGGTTTCACTGCAATTTAGACAAATTGTTTGTCTGGGTGTCACACTCCTAATAAACTTGATCCTTCCCCCTTCCCTATGAACAGCCCCCCCAGTAGCCTCACCTGCTTCACAATGGGAACTTCTATGGAATGCACCACTTTAATTGTAGGTGCTTCCCCTGCGAATATTAAATAGGTTAATTTACTTACCATTCATGCAGAGCCGGCTGAGCCCAGCTCCATTTCCAGTTATCACCTTTTTTCTGTGGTGTTGTACAAATGGGCTCATCACAGGGTTTGCTGCAGTCAATGAGAGCGAACTTGTTGAAAGAAGCCTTTTCAGACTCCCTACCCTAAACTGGATGCATGACAATTTTGGATTTGAACTTACCCCCTTCCTTTTTTTGTTTGCTTTTAGCTTCTCTTCACTCATTTGCAATGTTCCCCCTTTTCTGGCAGGTGTGACACACAGTATACTAAAATTACAAATATTGGCACAGTGTGTTCCCCTGCACTGCTAGCAATCAGTGACCTTAGATGGATTTCCATATTTCCTTTTGGACAGACAATATCAAAAGGGAATATTAGCCTGGTGAATATCTTTAGTATTGTTTGCTGCCATTCCACAATTTGGATGATCTATGGTGCTTTTTGAAGCTGAGTGTGGCATATCCCAGAAAGCTGAGCTACATGTCATCACACCACATACTAAGTTGTTGCACAGATTATCATCCAGGGAAGTTCCAAATGCAGTGCCATGATATCTGTCTTCAAAGTCCTACAAAAGATTTGACTTATATACCTAGTTTAAACTGTTAACGTTTAAACGTTAACAGCGGGCCGTCAGTCCGAATTTCTGTAGTTTCCAAAACTAAACCGTAATTTACACCGCTCATATGTTACGTGAGGCACTCATGCGACATATCTTTGGAAAGCTAAGATTCTTGTGATTCAATCAATGTAAACCATTTCAGGATATAATCATAACAGCAGGTACAATCAACGCCATTGTCATACCACAAACAAACAAACAAGCAGTTACGAAATCGACGCAACTCACCTAATGAGCGTTATAAAAGTTGTCCGATCAAAAATATTCCCACAAAAATGGTCTGGTTGAACTCACAAAGGTCCAGTTGATCCAATCCAGTAAAGTATTTAGTCCAAAATGCATTATCATACCAGAAAATATCCACAAAAACGCCACTGGTAGCTGGTCGGTGTTTAGTAACTTCCGCGTATTCTTCATCATAAAACGCTTCCTCCTGTGTTGACATACGTGTCTGGGGTCTTAAAATGGAGGGGGCCATCTGAACTTTCGATTGACACCTCATACAGCCATACAGCAGCTTCCCTGTCCTGTCCACAGCCTACAATAGCCAATAAGGGCCAATGTTGAAACGAAGCCATGTCCTACTTTGCTTCAGGAAAAAATCAGCCAGTTAGAATCAATCGTGCTGATGACTGACGCATTGAATAGCCAATGAAATTCTGAAAACAACGATGTGACGGTCGAGGGGGTGGAGATAACGGGGAAACAAAGAAAGCTGTGCGTAAATGGTAATTAGATAGTCTCATGAACACACGTGACCGCGTGTCTCAGCGGGGCGCACGCATTGTGGCTTATTTCTCAGCGTTTTTTCAGTTTGGGAGCGTATTTATTGTAGAAAATGGTAAAAAGGATTGTCCAAGAAGGAAGAGGAGGAATTTGCTCGTCGTGAAAGTGACGTGTCAGGAGAGGGGATCAGATAAGATCAGATAACAGAGCGCACGCCTGCGCAGAAGACATTTTCTCCGTCGGAGAAGATTTTGCTCTGCATACGTAAGTATTTGACTAAATTGTGACTTATATTACAGCTTATATTATATTATTACATATATATTGTATCAAAATTGGTAGTATTTTTCATATTATATTACGTATTACTGTATATTTCGACATAAACAAGTTTTACTTTGAATAAATACAAAAGCCTTTGTTTGTGTGTGTGTTGGGGGGAGTATGTGTGAGTTGTTTGTTGGGGTGTGTGTGTGTGTGTGTGGTGGGGGGGGTTTCATTGTGCAAAGTAGTACAATACAGATAAGGATGGAAAATTTTGTAAATGACTTATTTCTTTATTTTCACATAATGGGCAGTCATCTGAAGGACTCAGATGTGGATTGGAAGCCAGTCAGCAAGTAGTCACATAGAGGGTCAAAGGTGCAGATGGACATTGGCAGATGAAGGACATCTCAGTTCCACCAGCTGTGAAGGAGTACAGCCGGTATGTGCTGTATATTCAACTGTGTATTCATTTTGAAATGAAACAATTTTTGTGTTGCACATATTTATGTTTTTGTATATATTTTTTTCATTGTTGTTCCAGGTGTATGGGTGGAGAGGAGAGATCCTTCTGCACCAGAAGGCATTCTGGGAGACCGTCACCAAGCAGCTGGCAGAAGCAGGGTCTTCCTCCACAGCCAGACCTGTCCCACCTCCTGCTCCGCGTGGAGCACATCACATACTGGTTTTTATCAGTGGGCAGAGGACTACTGGTAGGCTGAAGTGCAGGCACTGTCATGCTAAAACACAGTTGAAATGCTCCTCGTGTGATGTGCCTTTGTGCTTGATACCGACTAGAGATTGCTACAGTGACTGGCATGCTACCAACTTGTAAATGGCTTTAATTGTAAATATGTTCAAATATGTGAATAGTTTGCTGTGTTGTAAAAGAGCAATGTGCTGTGTTGTCATTTTTTTATATAAATTACATTTTCCAAAACACTTGTTTTGACTCTTTTTATATGCAAAGTTTAACTTTATGTTTCAGTAACTTTTTTTCAGCAATATTGATAGTGAATCTGGATATGGGATAGGATACCTCTAAGTGTCACCTTTCATTAGAGGCCAAGATTATGACTGTACGATAAAACGTTCAAGAGTTATGTCCTTTTATCCGAGGTATGTGGCCATGTTTATCCAAGTGCCATTTTGGAGACTCCAAATGACCATTTTTGGAAACGCCTAGACATACTAGGCACATACATGCACTAGGTAAGGCTTCATGCTGTGGTTCTATTGTGTTTTCCAGCTAATAAGTCACAGCTGCATTCATCTGCAGACATCTGTTTACAAAAAATATTCAGGCGGAAATAAAAAACTTATATTTCAGTGTGTTCAAACTTAGATTACTCAATGCTAGTAGCACTTACAGTGATTCTGACAGTTGGGGGAATAACTTCAGAGTGTTACCTTTCAAAAGAGACCAAAACCATCCATGTGCTACAAACGGTTCAAGAACAGCTTTCAATTTACTTTGGGTATGCCTTGGATAGGCGTTTTATGCAAATTATACAGGAATGATAAGGGGTTAAAAGAGTGAGTATTAAAACCTGAAGCATTGAACAAAGCCATTGCTTCCAAATGGCTTTGGGTTGGATCACTTGCTCAGTAAATCATTATTCTCTTACCAAACCCTGATGCACTTATATCATAAGTGCATCAGGGTGTTTGGTCTGTATCTTAGCAACACATTCATGTGGTATGTCACCCATCACTGGGTGGAATGTAAACAAGTATCGTTACTAAATGACTGAATTAGATTCAATAATTCGCTATCTGGATAACACATCTGCTCCTTGACAGTTACATGTGAAGGATTACACAAACTCTGGTTCTCTAATAAAGCCAGTCCTCCTCCTTTCTTCTTGCCACTAGCTTTAGCATCTCTGTCTGAGTGTCTGAGGGTGAATCCAGGTAGCTCCACGATGGCGTTTGAGATGTTTGGATTCAACCAGGTCAAAACAGTCAAACACATAAGGCTGCACTCATTGTACACTTTCTGACTCTTCACCAGTATCTCCAGCTCATCACTCTTGTTGGTCAGGGAGTTTACTTTTCCCATGATGCCTGATGGCAGAAAGCGCTTGTATCTCCATTTCCTAGCCTTCACCTTTGCACCAGCACGGCAACCACGAAAACTCCTCTGAATCTCAGCTGGAACAGGATGATGTACTCCAGATTAACTCCGTTTCAATGAAAGAAGCTCTTCTCTTGAATAAACTCTTCTTTCCACAGTAATATCCACCGATTATCTATTGGTAGTTGATAAAAAAAAAAAAAAACTGACAAAAACACCAAAAATAGTGCAAAAAAATGGACGAGCTGTAGAGACAAGCAGCCAGCTTTCAGCCAGCGCATTCCAGAGAATGAATGAAAAATACTTTATTAAGAATTAAAAAATAAATAGAAAATAAAAAATAAAATAAAAAATGAAAATAAAATAATAAAAATCAAAAATAAGCAGTTACCGTTTCCTTAAAAAATAGACCACTTGTAAAAAAGGCAGAGTCCCATCTTATGACTGAGGTGGTCCCAAAATTACTTCAGAAAATATTTCAGGGTGTCATTAACTTAAAGCACACAGGCATCAGGGTGGTTGTGTGGTGTTCAGTTCTGTCCAACTGGGGCTGGTCCGAGGCCCGAGGCCCCAGGGTCCGAGGGCTGGCTTCTGGTGACGGGGGCGTGAGCTGGTGGTCTTTTTTTTGCACATACTTGAATGAAGACAAGTAGATCACAAACAAACAACAGTAACAAAGAAAAGAACAAAGTAAGTGGGATTTAACACCTCAAATTTAGACACAAACATGCACATACCTGAAAAACAACATAAAATTGTAAATAAAGTTTAGCAGAGGCAAAAAGAACAAAGAAACTCAGAAGATGTCGGAGGGAATTTTCTAATAGTGTCATGGCCTGGGTCGGCCATGGCAGCCCTGTGTGTCTGTGTCTGTCAAGTTGGCGTCTCTCCCTGTCTTTAGTGGTTCCTGTTTTACTTTGAAAGGTCTGTCTAGTCTCCATTGTTTTCTGCTTTGCTTCCTCCCTCTCGTTACCTTGATTCCCTGCACCTGCCTCTCATTTGATCCCTTGTGTATTTAAGTCCTCCGTGGGTCCATTAGTCGTGTTTACGTGTTGCAGTCCTGCTTGTTTTTCCTCTCGTCGTCTCCCTGGATTTAAGATAAGTTTATGTTTTTGTATTTTGGACTTTGTGTTTTGGACTATTTGAATTTTGTGTTTTTGTTAATAAAACCCTTTGCCTTTTAAATTCTCCGGCTCTTGGGTCCTTCCTCATCCACTGCAACCATGACAAATAGGCTCTATCTTGATCAATTAAGCACAAATTAGAAATTTGACCATAATCGGCTAAATGCAGGCGTTGAATTGGAACAGTACTCCAGCTGCAACTGAGGATTTTTCACAATTACACAGACACACAAATATAAACAAGTACACAGGGCCGGCTCTTGGCATAGGCGATATAGGCGGCCGCCTAGGGCGCCATCTGCTTGGGGGGGGCGCCGCCAGCTGCCAGTCCCCCTTGGCCTTCAGGGAATATAATGATAAAATGATAATTTTCTGTAAACTTGTAGTCTTTAGTTAAAAGACAAGTTTAGTTGAAAGTAACTGTTTTTACCGTTGATTTTGCCGTTGTTCAAATGCTCAAATAAAACTGTCGTGATTGCTCAGTTGGTTGTTGTCATGAATTGCGGTGGGCTCTGGGGGGGGTAATCTCACCTAGGGCACCAAATTGGGTAGAGCCGGCTCTGCAAGTACACATATTGACAAATGGCTAGACTTTCAAAGTTAAAAAAAAAGTTAAGTTAACATCAACACAACAGGACACAAAGAATACAAGAAAACACCAAGAAATATTGGAAAACAAATTCAAAACCATTACCAGCTGTTTACACTTTTTTGTAAAACTTCTGTATTTTCATTCATGAAGGCATCTGTTGATTCTAGATTTTTTTTGTGGCATGAGAGACCTTTATTCACGGTGAGAGAGATAAACAGGAAATGAGGGCAGAGAGAGAACAGGAAAGGGTCCCAGGCCAGGAGTTGAACCTGCAGCTGCTGCAGGAGTTGAACCTGCACCTGCTGCAGGAGGACTGTCGCCTGTTGTGTATGGAGGGTCTGCCCGAACCACTGCACTACGGGGGTGATTTTTATCAATCACAGAATTAAAGCAGTCTATGGATGCAAGATTTATGTCACAACATATCAACCATGAATGTTGTAATCAAACTACCACTACCAAGTTCAAAAATGATGGTGAACTGAATGGAGGGAGCCTATGAAAAATATGTCATTTTAGTAATTTAGGTTTCACTTAAACTGGTTTATATAGTCTTTACTATCCAACAGATAATTTAATCTAGGCTTTAGTCATTTAAATTTGTGGTGAGAGCTGGTCTAGGATGGTCTCAATGCTCTAAAAATCAGTCGAATGACCTTTTTTGCCTTCTGTGAAATCACAAGCTAATTTCATTGTTTTAGAAGGAACTCTTACATCAGACTGAAAACACACCAAACAAACATCTGCAGCACACCAAGCTACAATGCCAGAAAATGTAGTTAACCAACTATGAGCCTTTCTGCTGCACAACATTTGGTGCTTTCTTTCTAAACCCTTTCTTTTGAAGGCCAGAGAGAGAAACTTTTACCAAAACTAAAGGATCTTAAACCGACGCAATCAGTAAAGAATTTGGGCGTGATTTTTGACTCTGAGCTAAATTTTATACCACATATTAAAAATATAACAAAAATAGGTTTTTATCACCTTAAGAACATAGCCAGAGTCCGCCCGTTTCTCTCTCAGGCCAATACGGAGGTGCTAATGCATGCTTTTATTTCATGTCGCTTGGATTACTGTAATGCCCTGCTCTCTGGTCTTCCCAAAAAGAGTATCTCAAATCTCCAGTTATTACAGAACTCAGCCGCTCGCGTGCTGACGAAGACCAGAGGGCGGGAACACATTACGCCAGTTTTAAAGTCGCTGCATTGGCTCCCTGTCTGCTTCAGGATCGATTTTAAGATTCTCTTACTGGTATTTAAATGTCTTAATGGCCTTGCGCCCTCTTATTTATCTGACCTGCTTTTACCATATCAACACCCTCGCGGACCCTGCGGTCCTCCGGCACTGGCCTTTTAAACCATACCAAAACCTAGAACAAAAAACCCACGGTGAGGCAGCATTTAGCCACTATGGCCCCCACCTGTGGAACAGCCTGCCGGAGGGCCTCAGGACTGCAGAGACTGTTGATATTTTAAAGGAAGACTAAAGACACACCTTTTTAATCAGGCTTTTTAATTAATATTTTAAACTCTTCTTACGTTTTTATCTGTGCTATCCTGTTTTATGTTGCTCCTTTTAACTTGCTTTTTAGGATGATGCTTTTACCTGCTTTTAGCTGCTTTTATCTTGCTATTTTATGCTTTTAGTCGTTATCTTTTAACTCCAGTGTTTCCTCAGGGGGGTCCTCCACACTGGGAGCTGTGTCAGGTGACTGGGGGTGCTGTCCTTGGGTCCCTCTGGCCTGGCTGGCTGGGGGTTCCTCCTACTGATCTGGGGGTCCCGCCTGTCAGTTGGAGTCGGGGGGCCCAGGTGCTGGTCACCCTGATAAGGCCTGCGGCTCCTCCCAGTGTGGATGGCCCAAAAGGTGGCGTTTCCTTAATCCTCAGTGCCATGCCATGTCGCCCTATTGGTTGTGATTGTGCGTGTGTATGTGTTTAGTATGGAGGGTGGGAGGGAAGGGGTTTTATTGTGATTATTTGTTTTTAATTCTGTAAAGCACTTTGTGTTGCATGTTTTGCATGAAAAGCGCTATACAAATAAAGATTGATTTGATTTGATTTGATTTGATAAACCCTACTGAAAAGCCTAAAAGTAGCATGAATTTAATGTGGCTACCATCTAGCAATAGTGTCATGCAGTGGAAAATAAATACTTTGTGGTGGGCTTTAATCTGCTCACCAAATCAGAAGTGAGAAATTCAAATTACGAACTACTGTAAGTCAGCTACTGACTGGGTATATTAAATTTTGTTCACCCAAACAAGATTGAACACAATCAACTTATGACTGGCAGAGCAAGACAATAGTTTGGATGGGCTGCGGCTAGCCACTGAGCTAGCACCTGAAGAACAATAAAAACTGTTCATTTCTTTCTTGCCAAATTCTGAAATTGGTACTTTGATGTTTCATTAATTATATTCCAGTGCACAACTCCATTCAAATCATGTAATTTCAAGCCTCCATGACAGATTCCAGACTGTTTCTCTCATTAGTAAAGGGCTGTGTTTACTCTCACAGCAATGTGTTGCAGTTAGCTTGTCGCAGGTATGCCGCAGTTATTTTTGATTTATGCCCAATTTTGATGTGCGCGCTGCGCTACGTTATTCCACGCCACAACGCAAACTTATCTCTTGCGTTTTTCCACTTCCTCACCGTCACGGTGAGGAATGTTGGTACGGCATTTGGTATGGAGAACTATCATTATCTCGGTATGGTGGTCATACATAAACAAAACAAGCCGGTAAGGTAGCAAGCCGGAAAGCAGAATTGGCCAATCAGAGGCCTCCTTTCTCTTCTCCTGCGACGCTATGTGGCACTGTCTGCGGTCACCTACAATTTTGAGGAGGTGCCTAATTGATTCACTTTTTCTGCAATAAACTGGCGACCTTTCCAGGGTGTACCCCTCCCTCTCACCTGAAGAGACCTGGGATAGGCTCCAGCAAATCACTCTGACCCTAGATATGACTAAATGGGTATGGATAACGGATGGATGGATGGATGATTCATTTTTTTTTAAATTCTATAGACATTAAGGGCTTTATTAAAAAAAACCTAAAAATTCACGAAAACTGTTGTAATTTATGGCATTTCTTTTAAAACAAGAAAAAAAAGTTACTGTTTTTTTTGCATTTCTAAATGAAATACCTGCACAAGTCTAAATGTGCAAAATAATTTGCATTTAATGGGCAGTGCTTGTGGACGTGCACTGTTGGCACCTACTTGACAGGTGGGATCTTCAGGAGAGCCGTCAGCTCAGATAGAGTTGAAGGAATATTAAACTCTTTAAGGAAGAACTAATGATAAAGCGTGGTTTAAAAAAAGTTGGAACAAGAACAAAATAGTAAGGTTTTCAATGAACATGCAGATAATTTGTGATTTACTGTAATGAACTGTAAGATACTGCTTTAAAGAAATGGATTTTACATACAGAAAAGGAAAATCTAAACCTTGATTAATACCCAAGCAGAAGCAAACAAGGTCAGAGCGGACAAAAAAGAAGCAAATGTGGATGCCGACAGTAATATCAAATGATGGATCACATATCTGCATTGTGCAAGAAGATAATACTAAAACTTTATTTTGGTGCAGGACCAATAAAACAACTGAAGATAATGGCCTGAAAAAAACCTGTAAATATTTATAGTCATTTATAGTACGTTCTATTTCAGATGATGACAGAGGACATCGCAGTGTTTAACTTTAAAGTAAGAACCAGTGTGCTTTCAGATCTTGCACACTTTCTCTCGACCAATAAAAAAGGGTTTTGTGATCATGAAAAGTTGGTGTGAGATTATTAGCTATTTTTCCTAAGATGATGCAGTGTTAAGATTTTACTTCAAAAAGAAAAGACAAGTTTTATCAATTCAAAGACACTGCCAGCAAACAGACAAATCTCAATCTGACTACAAATTTATGCTGGAAATTGGGTAAAATGTTCCATCTAAGACTTCATCCCGCATCCCTGTCAACATCTATACAGGATAGCAAAACCTAACAGAAGAAAGTAAAGAAAGGTTTTTCATCAGGGAAATCTATGCCTCAACACATTCAAGCTTAAAAAGACAAAGGGAGTAAAACTTTTTTTTTTTTTTTTACTTTGGTCATTCTTTAATAATTACAACACAGATGTGTGTGACAGACAGATGTGAAGCAACTATGTGGAAGTTGACTGTGGTAATAAAATGTAAGTGGAGACACAGTATATTGGACTCTCTGAATCCTCCATCTGGTTTTGACTCTGAGGCTGGTATCCAGTGGAGCTTTTCAGTTCAGGGGTTCCCTCCTGAACCTCAGACTCTGAACTGGACTGCTGATTCTCACTCGGCACTATCAGGTTATAAGACGGGTTAGGAAATAAACCTCTGGCCAGGGAAGATGCTCCAGCTGGTGGAGATGAAATCATTGTGGTGGGTACCATGAGATGTGGTGGGCTGCACTCTTTAAGGAGGTTCCTATTGCAATCCTTGGGAGTTTGTGAAAAAGTAAAATGTACGTTCTGCTGGCTGAAATGATCCGCTACTAATTCTCCAAATTTGTTATATAATTGTGGAATATCCATTTCATCTTCACTTTGGTGACTTTGGTCAGTGTGAAGATGAGGAGAACAAAGTACAACCTGGAAAATAGAAAAGCATAGGCATAGATTCACACTCTAGATCGGTCACAGCTGATACAAAAGTACTAATACTGGCTAAACCTATGTTGCAGCATAGAAATAAATCAGGTGATGATGTGTGAAGTCTCAATTTCTACATAAACGCACTGCAGAATTGGAAAACGGTGCATAAATGTCAATTTACATTGTTAGGTTTAATTAGTCATATTTTATCTAACTAAACGTTTTCATTAGCAAATTAACCCAAAATAAGACAAATTGCTTTCCCTGCACCGAATGGGATTGCATGCAGTTTTGTTGTACTTTGTGTAATGACAAAATATTATTTCTCATTATTCAGTTGTTTGAAAAATCCAAACAAATTCCACATAATGGCCAATTTAATCAACCCCCTGACATTTAAAAAAAACATGATCTGAAGCTGAAATAAGCAAAATTCCCATCAATTAACATACATGTGTTGTATTTCTAATTTTATTCTCATGTTTAAAATACGTTTTAAAGGTATCTGCATTGTTTATAAATTACAATCCATACAGTGCATCCGGAAAGTATTCACACCCCTTCACATTTACCACGTTTTGTTTTGTTACAACCTCATTTCAAAAGGGATGGAATTATTATTTGTTCCTCATCAATCTACACAGAATACTCCATAATCACAAATTGGATTTGTTTTTCTAGCATTTTTCTCAGATTTATAAAAAATAAAAAACTGAAATCTCACATGTACATAAGTATTCACACCATTTGTTTTGACACTCAAAACTGAGCTGACATGCATCTTGTTTTCATTGATTGTCCTTGGGATGTTCCTACAAATTGACTAGAGTGCACCTGTGTGAAATTCAGTTAATTGAAAGGCACACACCTGTCTATATAAGGCCCCACAGCTCACAGTGCATTGGCAGAGAAAAAAACAAGCCATGAAGACAAAGGAATTGTCTGTAGACCTCCGAGACAGAATTGTATCACGGCACAGAGCTGGGGAAGGATACCAAAGGATTTCTGCAGCATTGAAGGTCCCGAAGAGCACTGTAGCCTCCATCATTCGTAAATGGAAGAAGTTCAGAACCACCATGACTCTTCCTAGAGCTGGCCGCCCGTCCAAACTGAGCAACCGGGGGGTAGAAGGGCCTTGGTCAGGGAGGTGACCAAGAACCCAATGATAACTCTGACAGAGCTCCAGCGTCACTCTGAGGAAATGGGAGAGCCTTCCAGAAGGACAACCATCTCTGCAGCACTCCACCAATCAGGCCTTTATGGTAGAGTAGCCAGACGGAAGCCTCTCCTCAGTAAAAGGCACATGACAGCCCGCTTAGAATTTGCCAAAAGGCACCTAAACGACTCTCAGACCATCGTTAACAAGATTCTTTGGTCTGATGAAACAAAAATAGAGCTTTTCGGCCTGAATGCCAAGCGTCACGTCTGGAGGAAACCAGGCACCGCTCATCACCTGACAAATACCATCCCCACGGTGAAGCATGGTGGTGGCAGCATCATGCTGTGGGGATGTTTTTCAGCGGCAGGTACTGGGAGACTTGTCAGGATAGAGGGAAAGATGAATGGAGCAATGTACAGAGACATCTTGAATGAAAACCTGCTCCAGAGCGCTCAGGACCTCCGACTTGGTCGACGATTCACGTTCCAACAGGACAACGACCCCAAGCACACAGCTAGGATAACAAAGGACTGGTTTGAGAACAAGTCTGTGAAGGTCCTTGAGTGGCCCAGCCAGAGCCCAGACTTGAACCCCATTGAGCATCTCTGGAAGGAACTGAAAATAGCTGTGCAGCGACGCTCCCCGTCTAACCTGACAGAGCTTGAGAGGTTCTGCAGAGAAGAATGGGAAAATTACCCCAAATCCAAGTGTGCCAAGCTGGTAGCATCTTTCCCAAAAAAGCTGTAATTGCTGCTAAAGGTGCCTCAACGAAGTACTGAATAAAGAGTGTGAATACTTATGTACATGTGTTTTTCCAGTTTCTTATTTTTCATAAATTAACAAGATATTCATCAAAACATTTTTCACTTCAACATTATGGGGTATTGTGTGTAGATTGAAGAGAAAAAAATATAATTCCATCCCTTTTGAAATGAGGCTGTAACAAAACAAAACGTGGTAAATGTGAAGGGGTGTGAATACTTTCCGGATGCACTGTATAACACACTAACTTTGAGAATGACAGCAGTATTTATCCACATTTCTCAAACCTTTGATCACACATGGTCAAAGGCAGGTAGGTTTTGTTAGTGCCCATTAAAGGTTTTGAACTACTAACATTTTCATGAATGCAAAAAAGTGTAAATTTCGCTCTGCTCACAGTTTATGCACAAATCCAATCTACTCAGGTTTCATGAATAAGATGAACTGTGAGAACTTACAGGTGAGGTCAACCACTTGTCCGACAACACTGGCTTTGGGACCGGTGCATAGAGTTTCTGCTTGATGCTATTGGACGTAAAAATGAAAAATAAACATAAAAAAGATTCAACAACAAAAAAGTTAATATCATAGAATAGTGTATATTGTGTTGGGTTGCTCACTTTTTCCAGGATGTGCTGTAAATGATCATGGTGAGGCATAGCAGACCAATTACTGCCCCCATGGAACTGAGGACTGCTTTTTCCACTGAAGAGAAATAGTCCAGATGTATAAAGAAAACAACAGTGGTGAGTCAAATCTATGATTTGAGAGATATAAATTCTACAAAGGTCCCAGCTGAGACTTGAAGCAGGAAACATCTTGCTGTTTGGCTTGAGTGCTAATCACCAGCTAGTTGCCCTTTATCCTATTCCTCTAAAGAAAATGTATTTCTGCATATCAGTGTTTATCTAAAACACAACCCCCCCCCATTAAAAAAAACAAAAACAGAACATACTTTGTGAATTCAAGGTGACAGTAATATTAGTATTTCCACACTCTCCGACTGCTGTCCGTGTGATCACTGTCACTGTGAATGTATGTGAATGGATTTTCAGGTTTTTTGCCATCAGGCTGGTGGCCTCAGGATTTTCTAAAAACAACAGAAAAGGCTGCAATTACAAATAAATAAACACACCTCCAATGTCCACCTCCAGAATTTTTTCAGATCCAGGTTTTTCACATTTTACTATGTATTACACATCTTAAAATTGATTTAAATGTTTCTGTCATGAATGTACACATAATTCTTCATTATAGTCTACAGGTTTTGAGTATTTTATAAATATATTTTAAATAATGGTAATTTCCCATTTATAAAAATATTCAATCCCTTTACTTTGTAAATTCAACTGTGGCACCAGTTGTAGTCACAATTCTTCTTGGTGATTGTTCTAAGTGGAAAAATTGTTTCTGTTCTAGCCTCTAAAGGACTAAGGATTCTGGGTAAGACCAAAAATGAACCTTAAGTAAAAAGAATTAGCGATTTTTACTGAATTTATTCTCCATTTGCATGCAAAAGGAGTCAGACCTCAGCAGGCAGTTGCGGGAAATGACAATTTGACAGAAGAAGACAGTGAGCTTTAACAGAAATGTCCAAATCAAACATTAAGATAGGACTTGCTGGGTGCCCATGATGGCATCACACAGGAGTAACCCAGTTAGACAGGAGGACTATATGAAATATATCAGAAACAACATCCATAGATGCTCTGGACAAAGAAGTCCCTGTGACCTCTAGACCTCAAAATGCCAAGTTTATCATAACACCAGGGGCCAAACATCTATCGTCAGCAGGCAAGGGGCCAGAAAAAGACCGTTCCCAGTACTAGCTATACTACTTTAAGAGGCCAAAACCCAGTGGGAGAAAGGCCTTAAAACAAGGGTCACTAACTGGCGGACCGCGGTCCGAGTCCGGACCCAGACAGCGTCCTATACGGACCCGAACCTATAACCAGTAAATTCTTAAGGGATTTAAAATTTTGAGGGGACGCTTCTAGTTTAACCGGCGCAACTTTTCTCGTCTTTACGGCACCGGTTTAGCAGATCAGGAAACGCACAAACCAATTGCGTGCAAGTTAGGTCATCCCACGTGATGCTACCCAGCCAATCACATCTCTGCACGACGGGCGATTAACATAGCAACTCTGACTGCAGTCAGATGAGAGGTGAGAACCGAACGGGAAGATGATTGAAAAATAGAAAGTTAGAAAGATAGTGAAGGAAAGAAGCGATACAGGGAGAGAAGACGGAGAGGTTAGTGAGCAAAAGACAGGGAGAAACAAAGGAGGAGACGAATTAGCGGAAGAGGAGAGTGGGCGAAAGACGGGGAGAAACAGAGAGGAAGAGACAGCAGAGAAAAATAACTACTCATGGCGCTCTTCAAGAAGAGAAAAGTGGACAGTGAAAACAGAGCTTTCAACCCAGAATGGACAGACTCCTTCATGTTCATTCTTCCCACTGGGAGCACAAAACCAGTATGTCTCATCTGCTCAGAGACTGTAGCTCTCATTAAAAGTGGCAATGTGAAACGCAACTATGAGACAAAGCACAAAGTTTTTGACCAAACATACCCCCCAAAGTCTGAACTAAGGTCACAGAAAATAAGCAGTCTCAGAGCCCAGTATGATCAGTCCACTAGAATCCTGACCCATTCATTCACTGCCCAACAACGTGCTCATTAATGTTCCCTTAGAGTTGTTTGGATTTTGGGTCAGAACAAAAAACCATTCACTGATGGAAAGATTGTTAAGGAGTGCATGAGTGCAGTCGCTGAAATCTTACTTGAGGGAAAACAAAAAGAAGAGATTTGTGACAAAATAAAGCAAATACCCATATCAGCATCATCAGCCACAAAGATGCCACATCCAGCTGGATGAAGCCATTCATAAGGCACCATGTGTAGGCTTAGCTGTAGATGAGTCCCCTATGTGTCTGACAATGCTCAGCTGTTAGATCAAAAAATATTTTCTCTATTTCATTTTTTAATTCAAATCTGTCTGGTTTAATGTTAAAGATGGGGTAGGTGTTCTTTTTTTGCAGCACGTTTTACAATAATTCCTGAAAACCTTTTCACATTCCCATTGCACCCACTGAAATAAAATGTTTGCAAAAAAACTAAATGTTTTGGTCCGGTCTAGAGGGTATAATCAGAGAAAAACTCTGACCAATTAATGTACTGATCATCTTTACATTTATTGGCTACCTAAAACCTCCATCAAATATCAATGCACTCCCCTCCCTCCCTCCCTGTGGTTCATGTAGTCTTGAATCGTGTGAAGGCGTGGTTTCGAGGGGTGAGCTGAAGAGGAGGAGGCGGAGCCTTTGGGAGGAGGGAGGGAGTGTATATTTTCAAAATCTCAATTGAATTGGATTGCTGGAACCGTTTTTCAAAGAACACCTACCCCACCTTTAAGTGACAATAAATACTGTCAAAATGTTTTTGAATTGTACTTTCTTTATTTGATCAGATGTTGATTACATGCAGATGTTGATACAACTACTAGGCTACTTCAGTATAGATCACACAAACCATAACGTTATGGCATTATGGTGTTCTGGACCTTTGCTTTAGGAAATTTTCTCCAACCGGACCTCTTTGAATTTTAGTTGAATACCCCTGCCTTAAAGCATCTAAGCTGATCGTTATCAAGTGTCAGAAGCACAACCAGGCATATGTGCACACAGTAATCCAAACAATGTTAAGGAAAGTCAGACACTTGAGCGTGAGAATGCAAAAGTTGACATTGCTTTCCGCATCATGTGACGCAACATGGAATTACACAGGAACACAAAAAAAAAAAACAAAAAAAAAAACAAATATGATTGGAGTACACATTTTCAATAACATAGAAGACGCCAGGAGCCATATGTCAGCCAGGACACAACCAAATCCCTGTTCTGCAGCAACTGCAGAAGCAAATTTAGATGTGACACCACAGGAGCCATGTTAACATAAGTGCAGCGCATCACACCTATAACAGACAGATGCCCCTCCCCTTGCCCAGCGAGGAGGTGGTCCAAGACCAGGTGATTTATGCAGAGCCTGAACCTCCACTGAGGAAGCCTGAAATCCATCCGTGGTCGCAGCCGTGAGGTTCTCCAAATGAAGTGTCAGATTGTCGACATGATGGTAAAACAACAAATCATAGACACCGGCATGTGGAAGAAGCTTAACCTCGGGTTAGCGTGGGATGTGCTATTTGGCTAAGACTGATAAATGTGTTTACCGCTGACCCATAGATGACACTGTAAGCACTCAAACCCATCCGAGCTATGGAACAGAATTTGAGGATTATCGGTAACACCTGAATTACCAACCAGAGTGAGGAGCCCAGGGGTATTAAAAAATGACAGGTAAAGGAATCCATGCTCAATGAAAACAAACATCACTCTCGTCTTGATACCAAACATTTCTGTGGCATTTCTAGTGAGACCACAGACAGTATGCCCAAGGAACCCCCTACAGGGAAAATAAGGCCCATAAAATGAACAGGAGCCTCAAATTGCAGGATTAAAGGTAAAAAGGTGAAAAGACCCTTGGATCTTCGATCTGACCGGTGACATTTGTAAACCGCATTACAGCACCAGAATAATCAGCAATAGACACGTTGCATTTATTCAACATGTCCGGAACATTTGCAACTCTCAGATTACCATCCACATCTCCAACTGTGCTCTTAACAGCCTCTGTGAACGCCACCAACATCTCTGATCCAGTAAGTAACTGATCCAGTACTCAGGGGAACCGAGTTACCAGCAAAACGAGACAGAGTTGAGCCAATGTAACAACTATTCATCACCCCCAATCTACGGATCGACACCACCATCGCACAGTACCAACTGTTGCTATGATAATCTGGATCTTTAAAGGGCAACGTATGACTCAATAAACCACTTACATCCCATAACAACTGTGGCTTGGGTTGGCTCCTGGCACATGTGAATGAAACCAAAAACAAGCAATAACATGAACATAACCATAACACATTCTACCCGTGACCAAACCCCTTAGACCTACCTACTTAGATAGGACGACTATATCAAATATATCATAAATTATATCCTTAGATGCTCTGGACAAAGAGGTCCCTGTGACCTCTAGACCTCTAAACACCAAGTTTACCATAATCCCATAAGCTTCAATGATAAACATTTTTGTTTCATTAGTTTTATTACACAGCTATTTTCAGATCAGACATAAGCATAAGGTTCAGATATTTGGTATGACCAGTTAAACAATCATACATGTTTGGCCTGTGGGGGGCAGCTGGGAAGAGAAAACCCATGTAAGATCAGGGAAAACATCAAAACTCTACACAGCCAGGAGTTAAACCCAGGACCTTCTTTATCTTACACTATTATGCCCTGTCATTGCAGATTATAGTGTGTTGGCTGAAAAGAAAGACTGTTTCTTTTTTGTTGTCGTTTTGTAAGAGTGAAACAATACAAATTGAAAGGATTTGGCACTGTTCAAACTAGTTTCATTTACTTTAGTCAATTTAGGATTTTCTTTAAAGAATGAAATAAATTGATTCAAGACTAACATGTATTTAATATTTTCAATTTTTCAGGCATTGAGTGCCATTTTGAAAATAAATACTTATGAGAGAAACTTTTTTGTGTGGAAGTGTAACACAGGAGGGTGGAGTTTGTGACTTTTCTTTTAAAAAGACTTTCATGTAAATATTTTAAATTTCATTCATGTTTTCAGAATGAGAAGATGAAAGTTAGTATTACCTGTGCTCACAATGAAGACTTTTGTGCTCTTGTCCCAATAGTACAGACTGTATCCATAGATAAAAGCGGTCTGCTCTCTCAGAGGAACAGGATCCCAGAATACCTCAAAATCTGAGTCCTTCTGTTTATATTTCAGTTGTTTAAACAGTCCGTCTCTTATTTCTGGCAGGGTTTGAAAGATAAAAGTGGTGAAAAAAGTGATATTTTGTAGTACCAACATTTTGCAAGAGAAATCATGCACTTCGTTCCTACTTGTCTCTTTGGCGTAGCCCTCCATTTTCTCCAGCAGTACTGGAGCTCCCTGGGTGCAGGCATATATTGACAGGGAATATCTCAGTCCACATATGAAGTTTTCTGGAAAATAAGAAAAGACTTGTTGAAAAACATTTAAATATTGTGCTACAATGCTATATAAAAGTGTGGACACGTTTTCTTTAATAAGTAGGTGTATTCAAACTTTTGAGTAAAATTGTTTACCCATGAAGCTATGGACAAAGACTTACCTGAAGGTATATTGACACTAGTCTGGTTGGGAGGAAGTTTCAGCCACTCGACAGAGCCCTGTAATACCGAAGGACACCAGTCCAGAACGTAGCCACAGGTGGCTTTGTGGTTGTTTGGCCAGGAGAGGTTGAAGCCTCCTTTATTTCCAGTAACCAAAGAAACGTTCGCCCCTGGATGTACCTAAAAGTTAAAACTATTTAATTTTAGATTTCACAAAAATATTACACTGATTACTCAAAATAATTTACATATTTGCACATTTTGTGTTTTAATTGTAATTTAGTAAAGGATAGCAATGTTATGAGATGTGCCAGGCTTCGAGGCATGTGTCAAGCAATGGAGGGGGCGTTTCCACGAAGCGCGTATCGAAGCTTGCTTCATCTAGGGGGAGGAGCTAGTAATGGTGACGGCCGAAGGCTCGCTGCCTGGCAGCACCACATGACTGCTTCAGGAAGTGGTTCAGATGTTGTCATGAGGTTCAACAGCGACGTACCCTTCAGGCTCCATTCAAGATGTGGGTTGTTGGTGGAGAGTTGAGGCCAGTTCAGAGTTTGGATAGAGATTTGATAGTTTGGATAGCGTTTATATACAGTCATGAAAAAAAATTATTAGACCACCCTTGTTTTCTTCAGTTTCTTGTTCATTTTAATGCCTGGTACAACTAAAGGTACATTTGTTGGGACAAACATAACGATAACCACAAAGATTGCTCATAAGAGTTTTATTTAAGAGCTGATATCTTACCATTTTCCATGGTTTTCTTGATTATAACCTAAATCACTTAAATTTTTACATCAATAGCTATGGCGTAGTACTGCCAAAACACTGCTTTTATGCATTCAGTGTTTTCTTTTCTGTCTGTTTTAGTCACATGATGATGTTTAGTGGTACCAGGTATTAAAATGAACAAGAAAGTGAAGAAAAAATGGTGGTCCAATAATTTTTTCCATGACTGTAGTTTGGAGATAGTTTGGAGAGTTTAGATGGAGAGATAGTTTGAAGAGTTTGGAGAGTGAGGAGAGAAAGATAGGTAAGGAAATGGAGTCAGCGAGGAAGAGAACAGTGTCCCCTGTGTGGGAACATTTTGATTTGATAACTCCTAATAACCCTCTGGAATACTGGAAGAGGTGAATATTACTGTACCCCTATTTATATAATCTTGCTCTTGTTTTTTGTGCACACCAGTATTATCTGCACCATGTAAAAGAGTGTTTTTAAAGGCCAGAGAGGTTATGTCAAGAAGAGGGAATTACTTAAAACCAAAAACTGTTAACTGTTATTTACCAACAAAAATGACTAAAGTCTCCTCTGTCCTGTACATTACTGTCCAAGTTTCAGAAGCATAATCAGAGTCTTCTTCCTACTTCCACCAGCACTTCACTGTCCTCTGTCTGCTCAGGCCAATGCCATCCTCCTCAAGTGACAAAACCATTATTACACAACCTACTATATCATACTTCCATACTGGGAAACTTCACACACACAGAATACATATTTCATTATGCACATACGTGATAATGTCTGTAGAGAATTTTAGTTGGTCAAACATTCTTTGTCATTTATAGTCATTCCCAAGGGCCATGACAGACATAAATATTCAATGTGCCACAACCAGCTGTGGTTGAGATCCAGCTGCCTATTACTGTACACCCGGCTAGTAGGTGGTGTCGTGTGCACATGAAGCTTCAAGTAATGAACCCTTTCTTGAAAAGATTGGCTCAAGTGGTTCGATGCCTCATGATGCTCTCACCAATCACTAGCAAATGGACAAGTCGAGTCTTTGAAAAAGTCTTTGGTCATGGACCAAAGACTTTCTCAAAGACTGACCCTGATCCTGGGTGACAGCTGGCATCCCTGGTTCACTCTCGTCTTTTTTCTTCTTGTTTAAATAGGACATACATATATACACTAGGGATGGAACGGTTACCGGTATTACGGTAAAGCGCGGTAAAATTTTACGCGATAACGATTACCGTTTATTCATCGACTTCATCTCATTATCGTGCTCGATTACCAGGATGTGTAATATCAGCCTCATTCAAGTCTGTGAGCGACTCGCGACTGTGTCTCGTGTGAATATGTTGCTTGTAACATCGGTATCGTAACGTTAGCATGGCAGAAAGTGGTGATAGCACACAGGACATTTACCAACCCACTGAAAGAATGAAATCTGAGGTCTGGGCATATTTTGTTTTATTTTTTAAGAATGCAGAGTGACAACTGGTGGAGGACAGTTATCCTGTCTGCAGAGCACTTGTTTACATTTTATTGTAATTTGTAGAAGCAACTTGAAGTAGCTAAGGCTAATGCTTCAAGCTACTGAGATGTTTGACCAAGAGTAACCTGGTTGACGCGCTTCGCTAACTCACATTTCATACACGTTACCGTTGCATGTTGATCGAAAAAGAACCAGAACGATGTTCTTCTGATGCAGTTAAGATATTAATTTATTCCATTAACTGATCTGACAACCGTAACGCCCGCAGTTAGTGCCACAGCGGTCAAAAACCTTTTGCCCTTCTGGGTCAAACACCTAACCAATAACACACAGCTACTTTTATACCTGACCCTCAGGTAACAACACAGCGACACCCACAGACACACAGAGTGATCTACAATTCAGAACAACATATTTGGCTCCTAAACAACTGTTTCTTTATTTCAACATTTATACTTTATTTCATTTGAACTTGCACTATAATTTTTGTTCCTGATAATTGTTTGCATATTTTAACCCACTATGGTTGTTAAAGTGTTTATTTAAATTTGCACCAGACAGATAAGCTTTGTTCCTGTTATTTGTTTTGTTCATTTAAAATAAAACCTCTTTCTGTGCCAGTTGTTTGCCCTTTTAATGTGAAAGTTTCATTTTGATAAGATTTTGGCTTCTGATGTTTTAGTATGACAAGAAAATCACAAGATTATGTGAAATTATTTAAATGTATGTGTTTTTTGGACATTTGTACAGCAATTAAGAATACCACGATAATCACGTACACCTTGATAATTTGGTCACTATAATCGAGATATAAAATTTTCCATATCGTTACATCCCCAATATACACCATCCATCCATTATTCATACCCGTTTAGTCCTATGCAGGGTCATGGGTAGACATATATACACAATAAAACAAATATATATATACAAGGAAAGTACACAGATAGAAAGATAGTGGAAAAGAAATGACAAATTATTTACCATTAGTGCATGCATGCATATGGGTGCGTGGTGTGCATGCATACGTGTGCGTGGTGTGCAGAGAAAGATAGCTATATACACATATGTGTATACATATACATATATATGTACACGCATATGTGTACGTGGTGTGCATGCATATGTGTACGTGGTGTGCATGCAAACGTGTACGTGGTGTGCATGCGTACGTGTACGTGGTGTGCATGCATACGTGTACGTGGTGTGCATGCATATGTGTACGTGGTGTGCATGCCTGCAAGTATGTTTAAGTGTTTATATCCTGGTGCAGGAGCTTCTGCTCTCAATGAAGGGGGGTGCTTTTCTTCTCTGCTCTCCCTCCCTTAACTGCCCTGTTACTGCTTTCTGTCTTGTTTTGTGCTGTTAAACTATTTGGAATGCTTTGCATAATCTTTGAAATTCTAAACCATGGATCTGGTCAGCTGGTCTCTCAACGCAATAGAAATTTTCTCAACTTGGAATTCACCATTGAGTGAACCAGTGAGACTAAAGTGGAATTGGAGTTGGCTCGACCCAAAACAATTGTTATCTGTATTGGCTCCCCTGTACCGGCTTTGGAAGGCCGGTTATCGCAATTTCTCCTGAATATTAAGCCAACTGATGCTCTGCCCCCACTACCACTCCCCCCCGGCACCTGTGCACCATGCATCAGTACACTACCAAGGCTGGGAACTAACTGGGGAAGAGGTTCACAGGCTTACTTACACTTACACACGTGCACACACACTCAAACTCACACATATGCTACAAACACACCCCCTTGACTCACTGTCTTCTTGCAGGTATGATGTTGTCTGAGTTGTGCTTAGTTTTTTTTTTTCTTATAAACGTATCTCTCACACTGTGTCCTGTACAGAGGACACAGCGTGAGAGATACGTTATTTTTTTAAAAAAAAACACGTGCCCCCTCTCCTCGTGTCACCCCTATTCCTTATCTAATGAATAAAGGCGTAATGGCTGCTGCCTCAGAGCACCATTGACCCATGTCCTATGCTGTTTATTTGTCCTTTTATACAGTTCCTTGTGAAACTATTCCACCCCCTTGAACTTTTCAACCTTTTGCCACATTTCAGGCTTCAAACATAGATATAATTTTTTTTTTTTTCAAGAGTCAACACAAGTGGGACACAGTTGTGAAGTGGAACGAAAATTTATTGGATATCTTCCAATAATATGCCTCTTTCCTTTCAGAACAGCAAACTGAGTCCAGAAGTTCAGTGAGGATCTCTGACTGATCCAATGTTGTCCTGAATGACTGATGATGATCAATAGAATCCACCTGTGTGTAATCAAGTCTCCGTATAAATGCACCTGCTCTGTGATAGTCTCAGGGTTCTGGTTAAAGCTCAGAGAGCATCATGAAGACCAAGGAAAACACCAGGCAGGTCCCAGATACTGTTGTGGAGAAGTTTAAAGCTGGGTGTGGATACAAAAAGATTTCCCAAGCTTTAAACATCTCAAGGAGCTCTGAGCAAGCAGTCAGACTGAAATGGAAGGAGTATCAGACCACTGCAGATCTACCAAGACCCAGCCGTCCCTCTAAACTTTCATCTGGAACAAGGAGAAGACTGATCAGAGATGCAGCCAAGAGGCGAGGCCCATGATCACTCTGGATGAAATGATCTACAGCTGAGGTGGGACAGTCTGTCCAGAGGACAACAATCAGTCCTACACTGAACAAATCTGGCCTTTATGGAAGAGTGGCAAGAAGAAAGACATTTCTCAAAGATATCCATAAAAAGTCTGGTTTAAAGTTTCCCACAAGCCACCTGGAGACTCACCAAACATGTGGAAGAAGGAGCTCTGGTCAGATGAAACCAAAATCAAACTTTCTGGCCACAATGTAAAACAATATGTTTGGAGTAAAAGCAACACAGCTCATCACCCTGAACACACCATCCCCACTGTCAAACATGGTGGTGGCAGCATTATGGTCTGGGCCTGCTTTTCTTCAGCAGGGACAGGGAAGATGTTTAAAACTGATGGGAAGATGGATGGAGCCAATTACAGGAGCATTCTGGGAGAAAACCTGTTGGAGTCTGCAGAAGACCTGAGACTGGGATGGAGATTTATCTTCCAACAGGACAATGATCCAAAACATGAAGACAAATCTACAATGGAACTGTTCACAAATAAACATATCCAGGTGTTAGAACGGCCAAGTCAAAGTCCAGACCTGAATCCAGTCCAGAATCTGTGGAAAGAGCTGAAGACTGCTGTTCACAAATGCTGTCCATCCAACCTCACTGAGCTCCTGCTGTTTTACAGGAAGAATGGACCAGAATTTAGTCTCTGAATGAGTTAAACTGATAGAGACAAACCCCAAGAGACCTGCAGCTGGAACTGCAGCAGAAGGTGGCGCTGCAGAGGATTAACACAAGGAGGCTGAACTGCACACCCCACTTCTCAGTTTTTTTATTTATTAAAAAGGTTTAAAATATTCAATAAATTTCATTCCACTTAAAGATTGTGTCCCACTTGTTGATTCTTGACAAAAAAAAAAAATGAAATTTTATATCTTTATGTTTGAAGCCTGAAATGTGGCAAAAGGTTGAAAAGTTAAAGGGGTCCGAATACTTTCGCAAGGCACTGTATGTTTTCCTAGATGGATGTGCTAGAATAAAATTTCGTTGTGCTGGAACGCTACCTCAATGACAATAGAGTTATCTATCTACAGTCATGGAAAAAATTATTAGACCACCCTTGTTTTCTTCAGTTTCTTGTTCATTTTAATGCCTGGCACAACTAAAGGTACATTTGTTTGGACAAAAATAAAGATAACCACAAAGATTGCTCATAAGAGTTTTATTTAAGAGCTGATATCTTACCATTTTCCATGGTTTTCTTGATTATAACCTAAATCACTTAGGTTTTTACATCAATAGCTATGGCGTTGTACTGCCAAAAACACTGCTTTTATGCATTCAGTGTTTTCTTTTCTGTCTGTTTTAGTCACATGATGACGTTTAGTGGTACCAGGTATTCAAATGAACAAGAAAGTGAAGAAAAAATGGTGGTCTAATAATTTTTTCCATGACTGTATGTACATGCACACTCATAAGTGAACATATGTATATTGTTTGCTTGACAGATTTGATATTGCTGTGATTATGATTTTCTAGTAGATATTGTCCCCAGTTCAGTCAGACAAGTACCAACATCCATTTTTGCATGTAGCTTTGCAGTCTGTACTGATTATGAATGTGGCATATACCATATAACAATAGCAAACCAATATTAATAATAATGATTTTGGAAAAAAAAAAAAAGAAAGCACATGCAACTATGCAAACATACATATGTATGAATACATATACATACAAATATATTAACATATATGCCAGCATGCACTGACATACACACCCATATACTCACAGACTAACATGCACAACCTTCACACCTTTGACATGTTTCGACGCCAAAAGAAATGTGAAAAAGAGAGGAAAATGTCAAAATCAATAAAAGAAAAGGCACGACATGAAAACCCTAAATCAATCGGTAATAACAGATCACTGCAAAAGAAATAACCACATCATGGACCGGGACAAGGCCAGAGTCATCCGCACCAAGGAAGACCGACACAGGCGGTGGATTTTGGAGGTAGTGGAAATACGCAAGTGAGGCCCGAGGACAATAAACTGGGATGGGGGGGCTACATGCTGTCACGCACCTGGAGTGGCATCTGGGAAAAGACAACAGCAGGTGTGACCGTCCTGTCAAAAAGGAACAGGGCGGTCATGCCTAAGTAACACCATCCATCCATCCATTATCTTTTACTTAATCCGTAGTGGGGTCGGGGGGGCAGCAGTTTAAGCAAAGAAGCCCAGACCTTCCTCCTTCCAGCCGCCTCCACCAGCTCCTCTGGGAGAACACCGAGGTGCTCCCAGACCAGCTGAGACATGAAGTCTCTCCAGTCTGTCCTGGGTCTTCCCCGTGGTCTTCTCCCAATTGGACATGCCCGAAACACCTCTCCAGGGAGGCATCCGGGGGGCATCCTAACCAGATGCCCGAACCACCTCAACTGGCTCCTCTCGATGTGAAGGAGCAGCAGCTCTACTCTGAGTCTCTTCTGAATGACTGAACTTCTCACTCTATCTCTAAGGGAGAGTCCAGCCACCCTGTGGAGAAAACTCATTTCAGCCGCTTGGATCCACTATCTTGTTCTTTCAGTCATTACCCACAGTTTGTGACCATAGGTGAGGGTTGGAACGAAGACTGACTGGTAAACAGAGAGCGTTGTGTAACCCACATAATATAAATGAACGATGGATCTTAAAATAAAAATACGATTAAAGTAGTTTAAACCAATGATATATTTCATGCACCGATTAGTTCCGCCCAACTACTTCCTGTTCTTAGTCAGAGCGTTAGTTATTTTAGCCGCACCGATAGAGGTCGTCATGTTTGAGCTGCATTGCTGGAAAAGGAGGTTTTTGTTGGATAAGAAACACCAGAAAACTCCCACTTAAACTCCATATAGACTCCATGATAATTATTCTTCTTGCTGCTGAGCAGTGGCAGGATAAAAGTAACTGCAAGTAAGCTGAATCCATTTCATAACTGTTAGCTCCCGTGTGCTAATGCTAGCATCACATTGCTGAAGCGGTGCAGCTCACGTCTATTCAGAGGCTAACTCTCTGTTGTTAGCCTGGGTGTCTTCACATTGTGTGCCTGAAATCAATCCAATTCGAAGAATTCGGTGAACGCGATGGTTATTTGTCACTAAGAGTTTTCTCTATATTTTTCCACTTTCATTGTCGAGTAATATGTGGGCTCAAAGTCATTTGATGCATAGCTGTTTGTATGTAGTTGTAAAGTTTTTTCAATGATTTAAATGTGTGAAATAATCTCATTGAAAAGATTTCATAAAGAAATTGTACTGTTCAAAATTCTTAAATATTTCTATGTTTACATATTTCAGTTCTAAATTGATGTCAGTAGACATTCTGTCAGTAACAGAATGTATATTGAGCTGGTAATTCATGGTAAATGGTAATTCATTCTGGCCATTCTCTGAACCTCTCCGTCCCAGATATAGACACTTAAACAGGCATGCACACCACGTCGACAGGTCAGCTTTTCTTTTCTTTCCTCTGAATTTCCCTAATGGCTTATCCTGAAGTGGATTCACCTATGGACTTGATGGCAAGCCTCCCAACTGAATCTATTGGAAAGAGAGTTTCTTCTGTGATGATAATTTTCTGTGACCTACAGTGTAGAAGGCCAGTGTCATCAACGCCTTCTTTCTCACCTACAATCGCAGACTAATTTGATTTGGAGAACTGTGGACTTTTTACTGACTTTCAGAAGCATTAATTTTGGACTCATTTATTTATTTATTATTTATTTTTATCATTTTTGGGACTTAGTAACTAAGGTACTAAGGGAAATACTCCTTTTTCCAAAGAAGGTTGGTTGTGACAGAAACTGTGATTTATATTCCACCAGCCTGAATCCTGTGCAATACAGAATTGGAGGCTGTAAAAACATTCCTGTGAGGAAAAGTTGGCCAAAAACTGGATTATTGGAATACTACCTCTGATGTCATTGCACATGATGCCAACATATGTTATTTTGTCTTAACTGTTTATTGTTGGTCTTTTATATTGTCATTTTTCATATAAAGCCAGCACAAATTCAAAGTTACACCATTGTCTCAGTGTGTCATTAAAACCCTCCACAGTGCTCCTGTAGTCTAACCTACCGGTCCATCTAGCATTTCTCTTTTCTTCATTTCATATCTATGAATAAAATTTTATTTTATTTATGAATTAAATTTAAACTTTTACAAGGGTGCTTTTGGTGTTAACCCTGCCTTTTGGCTCAGCTCTCTCTTCACCACAACAGACTGGTACAGAGTCACCACCACAGCAGACATGGTACCAGTCCGTCTGTCGATCTCCCGCTCCCTTCTTCCATCACTCGTGAACAAGACCCTGAGATACTTAAAGTCCTCCACTTGATGCAGAACCTCACTCTCGACCCAGAGAAGGTGTTTTACCCTTTTCTGACTGATAACCATGGCCTCTGATTCTCAACCCTGCTGCTTCACACTCGGCTGCGAACCGCTCCAGTGAGAGCTGCAGATCCCCACTCAATGGCGCCAACAGGACAACGTCATCTGCAAAAAGCAGAAGCGAAATTCTGACACTGCCAAAATGGAAACCCTCCGCTCCTTGGCTGCACCTATAAATTCTGTCAATAAACAGAACAGAACTTATTCTGAACAGAATAAGTCACAAAGGGTAGCCCTGATAGAGTCCAACTCTCACTGAAAACGAATCCAATTTACAACCGGCAATGCGGACCAAGCTCTCACTCTGTTTGTACAGGGACTGGACAGCCCGTAACAACGGGCCCAGCACCCCATACCCCTGGAAGACCCCCCACAGGACCCCCCGAGGGACACGGTCAAATGCCTTCTCCAGATCCACAAAACACATGTGGACTGGTTGGGCAAATTCCCATGTTCCCTCCAGGACCCTAGTGAGGGTCTAGAGCTGGTCCAGTGTTCCACAACCAGGACTGAACCTGCATTGTTCCTCCTGAATCTGGGATTCGACAATCAATTAAACTCTCTTCTCCAGCACCCCTGCATAGACCTGACCAGGGAGGCTGATGAGTGTGATTCCCCTGTAATTGGAACACACCCTCCGGTCCCCCTTCTTAAAAATGGGAACCACCACCCCGGTGTGCCAATCCACCAGGTTCGAGGATTGCTGCCATGGCAGGCACCAATGACCTTACGGCTACAGCTCTGGTCAGCCACTTTGGCAACGGAGGTGCAGAACATGGCCCACTCCATCTCAATATCCCCAACCTCCCTTGGGATGCAGTCTAGCTCTGACTGAGGTGCAAGATGAAGATCTTTCTGGCAGGTTCCTCTGCCAGCTGTTCCCAGCAGACCCTCACTACACGTTTGGGCCTACCAGGTCTGACTGGCATTCTCCCTGGTCATCTGATCGAACCCAGCACCAGGTAGTTGACAGCTCAGCTCATCTCTTCACCCAAGTGGCTGCAAATCCGATGATATGACTATGAATTTGATCATCAATCTATGGCCAAGAGTGTCCTGATGCTACGTGCATTTATGGACATTTATGTTTGAACATGGTGTTTGTTAAAGACAAGCTGTGACGAGCACAGAAGTCCAACAACAAAACACCACTCTGGTTCAGATCAGAGAGGCCGTTCATCCCAATCACGCCCCTCCAGGTACCACTGTCATTGCCAACGTGAGCGTTGACGTCCTCCAGGAGAATAAAGGAGTCTCCATTATGGACGCTTTCTGGCACCCCCCAAAAATAAGTGTGTCGAAGAAGTGCTGACAGTCCGAAACTATACTCCTGTCCATTTCTGGGGATTAATAAATTAAGTTGCAGGTTTGAGTCTGGATTTCTTTCCATGCTGTAATCTGTACATCTTTGTCAAGATCATACCTGTTCTGAGGCCATTGATGACGATGGCTGTTGGGTGTGAGCTGCCCTTTGAGTTCCATGCTGTGACATTGACAACATGCTCTTCATTGGTCTCCAAACTGATTGTAAGATTGTGCTTGTCTTGAGGCACTTTTTCATTGTTTTGTTGCCAGGCTACGTTGTAGTGCGTGATATGTCCATGGCTCTGATTGGCCTGTGGCATCTGTAGAGAAGTAACAGCAGAAGTTCATCTGACATAGTTACCTTTTATAGGAGATCTTGACCATAACAAAATTTCATAATTATGTGCATGCCACTGCAGTGGCAGCACATATTGTTATGCTGCAGAATGGCCCAAAATGGCCCTGGGGGGGGCATAAAATGGCCCTCTGGGAAGTTGCCCCTGCGAGGGCATCATGGGTTACCCTGCCCTCGCTATGGAAGAAAAAAATCCAAAAAAACCCAAAAAACGACTGAGAAATCGACAAAAAACGCGTTCGAGAAGGCGTATATTAGTATCCAGGATGGGTTTCCCTTTTTTTCTTATTTTTATTATTCCGCATCATTTCTTGTCCGTTAATAGGGGCATAACCGTAAGGTGCACACATGCATGGAATATATCAAAACGTAGGTCTCGACCGTGCGATGTGTGCTATTACTTTTCTCCGTCAAAAGTGTTACCATGGCGACGCTAGACGCCAAAAACCAATAAAAATCAGCCTTCTTTGGAGCTCTATAGCTCAGCCATATTTTATCGCAGAGACACCATTCAAACTTTAAACAGGTCACAAGACTTTGACCAATAACATACTGAAGCCGTGTATTGTTGTGATTTATCATCTCTGAGTAATCGCGATTTACGTTTTATGATTTTTCAGACATGTCTCTGCACTCTAGTGACGTCATGCTTTTTTTTTTTTGAGACATGCTTTTTTCTCTAGTGGGTTACTAGTGGGTAGCCTTGACATCACTGACCCTCCCTATGATGACCTCGACCTTTGGGGGCGGAGTTTCGCCATCACGCACGCCACGAATCCCATTTCTCAGCCTCTGTGTGGGCTAGAGACATGCTTTTTTCTCTAGTGGGTTACTAGTGGGTAGCCTTGACATCACTGACCCTCCCTATGATGACCTCGACCTTTGGGGGCGGAGTTTCACCATCACGCACGCCACGAATCCCATTTCTCAGCCTCTGTGTGGGCTAGAGACATGCTTTTTTTCTCTAGGGGTTACTAGTGGGTAGCCTTGACATCACTGACCCTCCCTATGATGACCTCGACCTTTGGGGGCGGAGTTTCACCATCACGCACGCCACAAATCCCATTTCTCAGCCTCTGTGTGGGCTAGAGACATGCTTTTTTCTCTAGTGGGTTACTAGTGGGTAGCCTTGATATCACTGACCCTCCCTATGATGATCTCGACCTTTGGGGGCGGAGTTTCACCATCACGCACGCCACAAATCCCCTTTCTCAGCCTCTGTGTGGGCTAGAGACATGCTATTTTCTCTAGTGGGTTACTAGTGGGTAGCCTTAACTTCACTGACCCTCTCTATGATGACCTCGACCTTTGGGGGCGGAGTTTCGACATCACGCACGCCACGAATCCCATTTCTCAGCCTCTGTGTGGGCTAGAGACATGCTCTTTTCACTAGTGGGTTACTGGTGGGTAGGCTTGACATCACTGACCCTCCCTATGATGACCTCGACCTTTGGGGCGGAGTTTCGCAATCACGCAGGCCACGCATCCCACTTCTCAGCCTCTGTGTGGGCTAGAGACATGCTTTTTTCTCTAGTGGGTTACTAGTGGGTAGCCTTGACATCACTGACCCTCCCTATGATGACCTCGACCTTTGGGGGCGGAGTTTCACCATCACGCACGCTACAAATCCCATTTCTCAGCCTCTGTGTGGGCTAGAGACATGCTTTTTTCTCTAGTGGGTTACTAGTGGGTAGCCTTGACATCACTGACCCTCCCTATGATGACCTCGACCTTTGGGGGCGGAGTTTCACCATCACGCACGCCACGAATCCCATTTCTCAGCCTCTGTGTGGGCTAGAGACATGCTTTTTTCTCTAGTGGGTTACTAGTGGGTAGCCTTGATATCACTGACCCTCCCTATGATGATCTCGACCTTTGGGGGCGGAGTTTCACCATCACACACGCCACAAATCCCATTTCTCAGCCTCTGTGTGGGCTAGAGACATGCTATTTTCTCTAGTGGGTTACTAGTGGGTAGCCTTAACTTCACTGACCCTCCCTATGATGACCTCGACCTTTGGGGGCGGAGTTTCGACATCACGCACGCCACGAATCCCATTTCTCAGCCTCTGTGTGGGCTAGAGACATGCTCTTTTCACTAGTGGGTTACTGGTGGGTAGGCTTGACATCACTGACCCTCCCTATGATGACCTCGACCTTTGGGGCGGAGTTTCGCAATCACGCAGGCCACGAATCCCACTTCTCAGCCTCTGTGTGGGCTAGAGACATGCTTTTTTCTCTAGTGGGTTACTAGTGGGTAGCCTTGACATCACTGACCCTCCCTATGATGACCTCGACCTTTGGGGGCGGAGTTTCACCATCACGCACGCCACGAATCCCATTTCTCAGCCTCTGTGTGGGCTAGAGACATGCTATTTTCTCTAGTGGGTTACTAGTGGGTAGCCTTAACTTCACTGACCCTCCCTATGATGACCTCGACCTTTGGGGGCGGAGTTTCACCATCACGCACGCCACAAATCCCATTTCTCAGCCTCTGTGTGGGCTAGAGACATGCTATTTTCTCTAGTGGGTTACTAGTGGGTAGCCTTAACTTCACTGACCCTCCCTATGATGACCTCGACCTTTGGGGGCGGAGTTTCGCCAACACGCACGCCACAAATCCCATTTCTCAGCCTCTGTGTGGGCTAGAGACATGCTATTTTCTCTAGTGGGTTACTAGTGGGTAGCCTTAACTTCACTGACCCTCCCTATGATGACCTCGACCTTTGGGGGCGGAGTTTCGCCAACACGCACGCCACAAATCCCATTTCTCAGCCTCTGTGTGGGCTAGAGACATGCTATTTTCACTAGTGGGTTACTGGTGGGTAGGCTTGACATTACTGACCCTCCCTATGATGACCTCGGCCTTTGGGGGCAAAGTTTCACCATTTAGTTCATCCCATTCCTAATCAATATGATGTGGCTCCACCCTTTGCAGCATGAACAGCTTCAACACTCCTAGGAAGTGTGTTTATTGGGGATTTTTGACCATTCTTCCAGAAGTGCATTTCTGAGGTCACACACTGATGTTGGCCCATGGAAATGTTGCATAAGAGCGTAACAGGTAACACGTCCAAACATGACCCTGCTCTGAAGATGGACGTGCATTAAGCAGCAGCAAGAGACAATAAATGTGCTGCAAGCAGGCATGCACATATCAAAATTTCTCCAAAATTTTCTAGTTGTAATTGTTGCTGTATATATAGGCTGAGTAGGTGATCATTTTGAGAAGCTGTTTTCATTTCATTGGTTAAAATAATTTTAAATTTCTGATATTAAATGCAAGTGTTCTAATATTATTGTGGAAAAAAATCTGCCATCTCTAGAGCATGGGGCACTGTAAAAAACTACAATTATTTCACTTGGGCTAGAGGAATGATTTGTTACTGTTTCTGCCACCTCTTGTTAGTTTCTATAGTAGTTCCATGCCTTCTTCTTGAGTATACTTACTACACAACCCAGTGTTGAGGCAAGAGGATCCAGTGAGGCTGTCATAAGATGTCATTGGTGATGCTAGCAAATTATTAGCATTGTAAATGAGCTCACAAGGACAGAATGCAACAAAAATTAGTGCGAGTCAAAAAAAAAAGTTTCTATTTGGCACGGCTACAGCCAAAAAACAACTGGATGCTGGAAGAAGTATAACTTGAATTAATTTTGGTGTGGGGGTTTTCTTAATGGTACAACTGTAGAAACAGAAGTAACCGAAGAGTGATGTGATGGTGGCAGGTAATTCCCCCTTCATCTTTTCACATATGACATATTGTTCAGATAGTACTATACCTCGTCACTCAGATGGACATGGCTTTCCTCATGTTTTCATCTGTGTCTTGCAGTTCATCTGTCATCCTCTGTTGTAAGCTAACGTAGACTAAATAGTGTCACACCCATAGCTTGTGGTAGTTAGCATGTACTGAGTGTTCTGGAGGTATGGTTTCTGATAAAGATTAGAAATAAAAGACTGAGCATTTTGACTGTATACTTTCAAAATTCATCTTATTCTTGTCAATCTTCCATTTATCACCTGCTCTAAGCTTTAATAAAAGGCTATATTAACAAGTCCCTTACCACAAGTCTGTAGATTTTTATTTGGCATTTAACTAAATGCAAGCTTCAAGTTGTCCAGCTTTTGAAAATGGATGAAGGTAACAAATGTTTTACTCTCTAATAAACCATAAACTCTACATTTGAAATTACGTTAATAACAATAATGCTAATATTTTTTTTATTTTTATTTTTTTAAGAGACAAAAAAGAGGGAGTTTTGTTATGTCTGTGGTGCATGGGGGGACGAGGGGTAATGGGAGGATGGCTTTGCAACGTTGGGGTGTGTGACGGCTTTTATTTTGTTTTAATGTGCATTGTTTTTTTTGTTTTTTTTATTATTATTTCATCATTTTTATTATTTTTTTTTTTTTTTATGTAAAGCACTTTATGTTGCCTGAGGGCATGAAAAGCGCTCTATAAATAAAGTTTGATTTGATTTGATAATAACACCTACATTAAAAGAAATACACAACTAAAGTTGTAAAAGGTTTGTAGGTCATTTTTTGGTTGATAAAATAAGAATATCATGTACACCAAGATTTGAATTTGTGCATGTCAAGCCTTTAAGAGTAAATATTCACAAACTGACCAAAGATAAGATTATAGTTTTTGGTCCATGTGCTATGAATCACTTCTGCAGAGTGTCAGTAGAGGAAACTCCATAGAATGTATATTAAATGACTGAAAAAGTAGGCTACTTTTATGACTCACCTTCCACATGATAACAGTCTTGTTTTGCTTCATGTGCATCCAGACATCAAGAGCATCTGGAACTGAAACAAACACTGAACTGGCAGTCCTGGTTCAACGTTTGTTAGGATTTTAAGAATACTCACCATCACCGTCTGTGTGGAAGTTGACACTTTTGCTCCAGTCTCCCCATTTCCAGAAGTGCTGAGCTGTTCTGCAACGCACTTTGACGTTATGTGTCCGGTCTGGCATCAAGTTACTCAGAACTGAACCATTAAGGCAGATTCCAGAGGTTTCACTCTGGTATCATAATATGAAGAAAAAGAAAGTTCAAGGGGTTTTGTCTTTCCCAACAAACTTATATCTCATCTTCAGGTTTTGAATCAACTTACTGTTGTAATTCTTTCACTGTTGTTAATGTTTACTTTGCAAGTTAAATTGAGATTGTTGTATTGCTGCACTGTCCAGCTCCACATCAGGCTGACATTTCTGGCATTAACGTTTGAAGCTGTCACTTCCTCTGGAGCAAACATGTATACTAAAATGAAACAGCAAGTAAAATTTATTACAAAAAAAGGAAAAAAGCCAAATTATTTTTTCCAAGTCAAATCATTTTCTTTTTTTCAAAACGTTATACCTCTTTTAGTGAGATCAGCCCGGTCCTGGAGCTCCAACTTTCCAAGACTATTTTGTGCTGTTAAGGTCCAATTTTTCTCAACACCTTCAACATGTATCTTTTGAGAACATGTTCCCTTTGCAGCAGTCATACATTTTCTGAAAGAAAAACAGGGCATATTATATTCTATTCTGATCATTTCAGGTGCTACAAATGAATGCAGTGTGAGCTATCCACTATGTCTGAGTAAATGAATCAGACTAAGCAGTTATCACATTTTATCATATATTACTCTGAAGCTTTCTTGCTTCCATATTTATAGCTGTTATTGTAGGAGGCATGGTGCAGGTTTCTCATACCTTCCAAGTAGGTGATAAACTGTTTGACTCCTGTGGAATACTGGTGAGTTTCTTCCTTTAATCCAGTGACATGAAACTGATTCCAGATCCCTCGTTTCACACTGAAGGTCTCTGTCATCAGGTGGATCTGATTCATAACACATCCCAAGAAAAAAAAGAGCATTTACTAACCCACTAAATTTCATGAAAACAAAATTTCAAATATTAATGTATACTTACAGAGAATAAAATTACAAGCTCCATAGTCCCCATTAGTTCTATTTGTTTTACATTTTACATCAACACAATGATCTGAAGCCTGGTTAAGGAGGAGAGTTAGGGCATATGTCTGATTGCTGATCTTGTTAGTGCTTATGTTAGTGCCATGGTTACCACTGAGATACATTTGGTCAAAACTCTCTCCGACCGGCACAATGCAACAGAAGGTGGCCATGCTGCCAACTTTAAACACTTTGTTCCTTGGGTAAACCTCGTAACCTTCTGAGCCTCGGCTGCCTGCAGAAACATAGTACATGGTTACCACAGTGTCAAGAATAACAGAAATATGATATAATTTGCAATAAAATGATTAACCAGGAAGAGTTTGTTCTTCTTTCCATGGACTTTTATAAGTGTTGTATCGGGAACTTAGTCTGACAGAATGAGAAGCACACTCAAGAGGTAAATGGGAGGTCCAGTTCCAGGAATGAGTTGATCCTACCTCCTTAGGTGTCACAACAACTTCATCCTAGAACATTTCCATAACCAAATGATAGGACAACATATTTATATGGCTGTTTTTATGAAAATCAGAAACAGTGGTGTGTTAGTAGTGGTAAACTTACATAATGTACTTGTCTGTCTGCTATGAGAACCATCAACTCATAGGTGAGCATGACATGCAGGGAAGAGCATGAAGGGTGATCTTCCCATGTTACCAGGAGCTTCTGGTCAGAACTGTTCAGAGCCAGATTCTGAGGGCCACAATGCAAAAGACCTGAGGAAAATAATATTCATTTCTTAGGAAAATTAAAGTGATACAAGTATTTTTGTTGAATTTCCCTTCTGGGATTAATCAAGTATTTTTCATTTCATTCATTTCATTTCATTATTTTTCTCTAATTAGAATTTTTCCTATTATTCCTAAACACTGATACAACAGAGACCACTATACAATAAAGCTGCAAGCAGCGTTTATGGGGCCCATCTACTCCCAGGTGCCCACCACCTTTAACCTATCTGCATTCCTGTCTGGAGTGAAGACAATACAGAAATAATTTCATTTGCCAATGGAAAGGATCAAATTTGCTGCCTATCTTGAATCCATAGGTAGGAACACAGAAAAACAGGTTAGGGATCTACTCAGAGCTGGGCTTTTACTGACTGAACTGATTTGAGATGTATCAGCTCATTTCACATGAAGCATTGATGTCGAATAAAAAAACATGACATTTCCTTTTGCCAATAGATGGCGCTACCACTGCTCCTGAATTTTGCACTGTAAACATGTTCAGGCTGAGACTACAGTCACACACAGCAATTTTGGATCACATTAAACAATACATTATTGAGTTAAAGCCAAGGGGGCCATGATTTGCCAAGGGGGCCATGATTTGCCCAGGGTCCCATATTTGCTACAGTCACCACTGCTTCTCTCAACTGACTGTGAACAGTAAAACCTTGTACAGCAGTTAAAAAAACATTAAAATAACCTGTTACATTTATTTTTGCATCATGACTGCTGTCAAACATGGATTCTTTTTTTTTTTTGCATCATGACAGGGTAAATGGTATCCTTCTTGTTCACACCCTTCTTTTCCTATGTTAATTCCATAAAAATCATAATTCTTTGAACAACATATTTTCTTATTATTCATCCAAAGTAGCTGCATCTGCTAACTTAATTATAAACTGTACTTTTTAAAACATCTGTAATTTAAGTAGACACTGCAACAGACAGGTTCATTATATAAAGAGATTCTGTGTTTCCAAAACTGTTCATAATGCAGATTTTGCTTTACTTTACATATATCCTCAAAAAGCAAAAAAAAAGTAAAGTAAAAAACTGTTCATAAAGTCGGTATTACAGTACAGTGATCCTTTATTTTTTGCGGTTTCCCACCCCCCCACGAAAATCAAAATCCGCAAACTGGAGCCAGAGCCCCCCGAGCCTAAATAATGTGTTTAAAATATGTTTAAAAACCTCAAAAAAGTAGCGAGACACTGCAGCGAAACAAGAGAAAGGCTCAATCACGCCCCTCCAGGTACCACTGTCATCGTCAACATGAGCGTTGAAGTCCCCCAGCAGGATAAAGGAGTCCCCATTAGGGGCGCTTTCCAGCACCCCCGCCAAGGACCCCAAGAAGGCTGGGTACTCTGAACTGTAATCGGCGCATAAGCGCAAATGACAGTCAGAGCCCGTTCCCCGACCCGAAGGCGCAGGGAAGCTACCCTCTCATCCACTGGGAAACCCCAACGTACAGGCTCCAAGCTGGGGGGCTATAAGCAAGCCCACACCGGCCCGTCGCCTCTCACCCTGGGCAACTCCAGAGTAGGCTTGGGCGGTATCCAAATTTTGATACCGTCAAACTTCCCTCACATTTTACCGGGGTATACGGTATTCCCCCGACTATTAAGGCGAACAAACACCAACAACAACAAACGCCGCGCGTCAAAACAGGAGTGTCCCCATTGTGTACCCCAGGTGCGCCGCCGCGGGGCTCTATGCCGCTGTCCTATTCCCAGCGTTGACGCGCCTGAAAAAAAAAGGCGTGTTTACCTCGAAACAGCAGTTCAGTGCTTCAATATAAAGTTGGCTCAACTACAGTTGTTAATTTGTGTATTTCTTGCTTTTCTCTGTAGTTTTAACTGTTACTTCTCTGCTCCAGCTCCTCTCTCTGCTGCCGAGGTGTGTGTTTGCTAAAACGCACTTTATCGTAAAGTGTCTGATGCTGGAAGTTTCACTTCCTTTAAATTATTCAACATAAAAGTCCAACATTATTATTTTAATTAAAAGCTTTTATTATGAAGCAGCAAACTCAGGAAGTTCTTGTTTTCATCATCAGTACCTTAACAGGACGAGTCAAACCGAGATCAGCTGCAAGCAAACATGAATAAACGGTAAAATAAAGCAGAACACACAGTACACACAGCGATACAGGAGAGAAACTAAACTTTAAACCACAGAAATCATTCATTGCATTTTTTTTTATGACGGTATCGAAACTGATACCGCTGCTATTTTTAAATACCGGAAGTATACGGTATTACCGTAATACCGCCCAAGCCTACTCCAGAGTAGAATAAGGTCCACCCTCTCTCGAGAAGATTGTTCCAGAGCCCAGGCTGTGCGTCGAGGTGAGCCGGACTATATCTAGTTGGTACCTCTCAACCTCACGCACAAGCTCAGGCTCCTCCCCCACCAGAGAGGTGACGTTCCATGTCCCAGTAGCCAGTTTGGTCAGCCGAGGGTCAGCACGCCAAGGCCCACGCTTTCGGCTGCCACCTATACCACACTGCACCCGACTCCTGTGGCCCTCCCTGTGGGTGGTGGGCCCACGGGGAGGCGAACCCATGTAGCTCATTCGGGCTGAGCCCGGCCCAGTCCCATGGGTGAAGGCCCGGCCACCAGGCGCTCCCAGATGAGCCCCTCCCCCAGGCCTGGCTCCAGGGTGGGGCGCCGGTGACCCTAACCCAGGCGAGGGACATCGAGCTCTTGATCTGACTTTTTCCATAGGAGTTCTTTGAATCGCTCTTAGTCTGTATCAGCGTGAAACGTGAAACAAAGAATAACTTTATTAAAATTGTTTTTTAGTCTGTAAAGACCTTAAGTGTCACAGTGAAGCCAAGTGCTACATCAGCATTGTCATATTTCCTCATCTTATATTTCTTGTGACTTTCGTTCGTCTCATTATCTCCGTCTCTCTCCGCCTTTCCTTTCATCCCTATTAAATATTTTTCCATGATGTCTCTTGGGGGTTTGTTCACTTCATATCTCCTGCTCTGTGCTTTGTGTACACATGTCCGTGCAAAAAAATCTGACACAATATAGCTAATACTCCCTGTACATACTGAGACAATGAGAGCGCCACTGTTGTATATGTGCAATTACACTTTCCAGTACGGCAAAAAAAAAATTTAATAAAAAAGGCATGTTCCCCGGGGTCCAGAGAGGGCGCCAGGATCGCACCCCATTATTTGAGGACTGATGTATTGACCAAACAACCTGTCAATAAAATGTTTCCATAGTCAGGCCCAGTCTGCCAAGGTAACCACAGCTACCCAAATCAATGAAATCAATAAATAATTGTCCCATAAGCTCTAACTGAATGGAATTATTAGCTGATACAGATTATTGTATTGACAGTGATGAGTTAGGTCATGAGGTTTTCATCCCACGTTGCAATGTGGGAAGGTGTCATCATATTTGAAGGACATGCTGTCCCTTGCTATAGTTATTTTGAGAGCAACAGTGAGAGAGAGAGAGAGAGAGAGAAAGAGCACAGCACATCTTATTTGTCTAATTTTTACAATGTGGAGCATCACTCGATTTCAAAAATGTGTTTTCCCACTTTCTAAATGTTTACCTGTAATTTCAGCATAAAGGTCCTCTCAGATAGGATGCAGTACATCTTGTTACGTATTTTCCTTGTTTTAAACTTTTTTACATTATATGTGAAACAGGATATATTGAAATGTTTTTCCAAATGCCAAAATCTAGTAACTAATCATGTTAAATTCTGAATGTATTATTCAAGTCACTGGTTGCAGTTATAAAATGTTGATGCTGATGTGTTAGCCCCTGTTTATTTGCATGTAGAGCTGCAGGCTCAGTTTTTATTTCAAGTAAAAATCATCTTTAACATAAACCCTGAGTGGCTGACTTGTTTCCCTGAATCTCGACAACAGATGTGGAAAGTTAGCGTGATAGCCATCATAGTGGGGAAGGGGAATGGGAAACAGAGCATAAGCTAACATTCATTTGTAAACTGAGAGCAAACTCTATTTTGACATTCTTGTTTGTCCATAAGAAGACAGAAAATGTCTCTTTTATGCAAGAAAAGTGAAATAAGAAAAATGTTGTAAGAAAAACAAAATAAAATTAAAGCTGCAAGCAGCGTTTATCGGGCCCTCGCACCCATTGCCACCGCCCCCCCCATGTGTCCACCACCTTCCCAAGCCAGTTGGGAATCAAGACAATACAGTGAAAATCCAATTTGGTTATAAAAATGGAAAGGTTGCTGCCCAACTTGAATCCAGAGGTATGAAAACAAAAAGAACTGAAGCTGAATCTACTCAGAGCTGAGTTCTAAGTTGGCAAAACAAGGCTGTAACTGTCACAGCGGTCTATAATCTTAAGAAAATATAAAGAGTCAGAGATCTGATGTCCAGAGCAGATTTACACAAACTTACCCAGCCTTCATCTCCAGCAAACGTGACTACCATAATGATCTTTTGTCTGATTAGACAGAATAGAGCAGACTGGTCTGAAACAGCCTCATCATAGCTATGCTGCTATAGGTCTACGCTGCAGGGGGACACCAACATGATCCATTAAGTTGTGTCTTCACCTTTTCTCTTCCCTCCTTTACCTTTCTTATTCAGCTGTATCCATAGTTACTTTTTTAATCTCATATCACTCCTGTAAAGTCACAATAAAAGGATTTGTATTTATATAGATTTCTAGTAAATTACCATATTGGCTCAAATATAGGACACATCTGATTATAAGATGACTGCTATCTTTCAAATATCATTTTGGGATGAAAAGAATAAAGTTATTCATAAAATAACGCATTATTGTACAATTACTAAAGGAAACCAGAGCTGAGCAGCAGTGAGGAAGACAGTAGTGGGTGTGAGGACTCCATTCCACAGCACTGTCAGCAAATGATGGAAGTAATTGTTTCAGTGATGAATATAAAAGATATTGGTCAGATTGTGACATTGCCAGATCACACACCCCCAGACCTCACTCTCAGACACAGCAGGATGAGGCTGATGTCTCAGCCAATGTCTCTGAAGAGACAACACCAGGACCCAGCTATCAAGAAAGTCCAAGAAAGGGTGTGGAATGTGCTGGAAGGCTTCTTCGTTTACACCAAATCAAGCCCAGCTTGACCAAGAAGAGGAAACATGTTTAGGACAGAGAGGGCTGGACCCCACCAGACTACATACAGCAGTATATTGACAAATATTTGATGACAATAATTGCAGATTGCTCTAATGCTAACCCTAAAGCTTGTGTACCATATCCTGCAATCAGGATGTACTGGTCTAGATCTTTGAGATTCCCTGCCATCACTGAAAAGTTCACACATGACAGAATCTTCAGACTGAGGCGTTCACTCAAAGTGCTCATTGATGATGATGTTCCAGAAGAGTGTGATAAATTCTGGAAGGTGAGGCCTTTTCTTAAATGCATCCTGAAAGGCTGTAAATCTCAGGCTCAGCCACAAAGTGTGTCCAAAGTGTGAATAGATGATTCCATTCACAGGAGCTCGTCCATGTCAACAATATCTGCCAATAAAACCAAACCCAGTTGGCATCAAAAACTTTGTTTGCGCAACAGCAGATGGTATAGTACTGAACTTTGAGATTTATCAAGGTTCAGATGGACTCATTGAACAAGTTGAAGAACCAGGGAATCTGGGTTTGGAAAGATTGGTGACTGATCGTCTGTCTCTAACTCTGCATCCTAATACAAATATGTACTGTGATCGGTTAGTCACATCCATCCAAGCTCTGAAACACATGATGAAGAAGCAGATGTATGCAACTAGTACAGTTATGAAGAACTGAGTCGCTGCAGCAGTGCAGAAGCTACCAACTGACAAAACAATGAAAAAAGATGGAAGAGGCACCTCAGCATGTTTCATGCCACGTTCATAATATGAAATAAACAGTTCAGAACAGTAATAATGGGAAATATTTTGAATGTTTAAGTTGTTTTACAGACACCTGTCTTCCTGCAACTGTTAGCAGCTCTTCATAAGAGTTATATTGCTCAAGGGGGCATAATTAGTTGCTTCTCATTTTGTTTTTGCACTCAGAAATAACGCTGCTGTGTTCAGGCAACAAATAAAGAACGAACGCTACTGTACTGCTGTTGTTGTAAGCCGGTTCGGGAATAAAAGTATTCTACGTTACCACAAGACTGTTTATTAAACCCACAGCACGACAGACATGATATGAATTTTAAGGATGTTACTCACTGTAAACCGGTGTTCCGTTCATCCCGCTGCCCCCGCTACAAAGGGTTTAAAAAATTATGGGGCGTGAAAATAGGCAGCATATCTCGACAAGTAGCAGGAATCGACACAACACCTGTTGAACACCTGTTAACCTCAAATTTCAGGCCGATACAGCTCTCAAACCTGTCCTTAATTTGACGTTGAAACAATCGGCACAGCACTTTGCTTAGCGGGAGTGTGCATTTCTGATACTGAGGGTTAACGGGGCTGCTGCTTGACCCGGTAATTTGCTGCCGGTGCGGCAGCAGCGAGGTGCTCAGAAGGACATTCAGTGCTGTTCCTGAAAGTTTTAGCCGCACACACTAAGCTTTGAAGGTTGATGAGACTTGTGGACGTCTGGCATACTTATATCTACAAAATGATACCAACCTGGATGAAATCGGTGCCGTTTTCATGACGCTATAAACGCTCAAACAGAGAAAAACGAGCGATTGACAAAAATGACACTAACTTTACCACGTCCTGCCGCGATAACTCAATTCACAAATAAATAGGTTGTCAAGGTGAACCTTGACCAGAAATGACCAGAAATGGGCGAGACAGAGCGAACCTTTTACCTGTGGTACCTTTTCTGCCGAGTGCGAATTATACAATGACAATTGGGGGGGGTCAACATTTTCTAGAGATGACAAAAATGACAATTTGTCCCTACTTTAGGAGTGGTCAAAGAAGTTGTAATGGGGGAGGGTCAAACCCCCCCATAATTCGCACTACGCTTTTCTGTCGTGATGTCTGTCATATCCATTAATTATCCATGACTTTTAAAGACAAAGAACGGTCTTTGTCGCCATCTAGTGGCTGCTACCTTCTGCCGCCACTAGATGGCGACAAAGACCGTTCTTTGTCTTTAGAAGGCATGACAACTCAATCCCTTTTCCATTCATAGATATCAAACTTTGCTGTCCTCTCATGGCCAAACCCTTTGACAAAAAGTTACAGTTTTCACTCTCAGGTATCTTTAATGTCTTTCCAACTGATTTAATATGGGTTGCAGTGTGTCGACTCATCACACTCGAAGCAGGGAGGCCTAATGCAAAAGATGACATTTCCTGTTGCCAATAGGTGGCGCTACAAGGTTTCCTCAATCTGATAGCTGCTATGTGTTCAGGATGGGACTACGATCAAACGCATCCGTTTTGGACCAGATTAAACACTTTATGGCTGAGTTACAGCCATTTCTCTTTCATGGCAAGTCTTCGAAATGACATCAAAGTTCACCGCGTCACTCCAGCCACGCTCTCTGGTAAAAATTTATATGCTTCGCAAACTTTCTTCGGCCATGTGTCTAGATTAGAAAAAAAACAAATTTGGAGTCAATCAGACCAAATCTCTGGGAGGAGTTAGTTAAAGTATGAGGACTGGAAATGACCAAAACATCGGAAAAACTCCATATTTCATTCAATATAGCGGACCTCCTGTGGGAGTTAGAGCAGGGGTCCAAGAGACTTTTTTGTAGGTCTGAGGATGATACATCAGTCACACAAAGTTCATGTCTGTAGGTGGAAGCATATGGAGGGGCTGGTCGATACAAAAAAGAAGGTGGCGCTATTAAGCCATTTTTGTGTGCCCATGTGCAGCAACCATAAAATATGTTAAATTCTCACACAACTAATGTGTGTGCAAAATTTTGAAACTTTTTGAGTATGTTAAGGCCCCCAAATAGGCAATTTATTTTGGAGAAGAGCACTTCCTGTTTTATGATAAATAGCGCTGGCACCGTTGGACGTGCATACATGAAATTGTACATCATGCATCAGCACCCTTCTGACTTCAGTCTGACTGCTTCTCAGGCTGATACGATGAAGAGAGAGGCAGAAAATGGATATAATAAGACCAAAATCAAGTTCCCATGACCAGATGGTGGCGCTATGGAGTTCATCCAAGATTGTCATATACACTTGTTCAGGGTGGAAGAATCATCAGACATATAGATTTTGGGGCAGATTGAACAATGCATGTGCAAGTTATAACAACTTTCCATTCGTGGCGAGACATCCAACTTCGCCGTACTCTCACAGCCACGCCCTTTGATAAAAAGTTACAGTTTTCACTGTCAATCATCTTCAATGTCTTTACTACTGATTTGAACTGGTTTGAGGTCTGTCGGCTCATCACCCTCGAAGCAGGGATGCCTAATGCAAAACTTCACACTCGAAGTTAGATCATGGGTCCAAGAGACTTTTTTGTAGGTCTGAGGATGATACATCAGTCAAACAAAGTTCATGTCTGTAGGTGGAAGCATATCGCGGGGCTCGTCATTTTAAAAAAACAAGGTGGCGCTATTGAGCCACTTTTGTGTGCACCCATAAAATATGTAAATTTCGTAGACAATGAATGCGTGTGCAAAATCTCGTGAGTTTTCGAGTATGTTAAGGCCCCCAAAAAGGCAAATCATTTCGGAGAATAATAATAATAATAATAATAATAATAATAATAATAATAATAATAATAATAATAATAATAATAATAATTAAAGCTGCAAGCAGCGTTTATCGGGCCCTCGCACCCATTGCCACCGCCCCCCCACGTGTCCACCACCTTCCCAAGCCAGTTGGGAATCAAGACAATACAGTGAAAATCCAATTTGGTTATAAAATTGGAAAGGTTGCTGCCTAGCTTGAATCCAGAGGTATGAAAACGAAAAGGAATTGAAGTTGAATCTACTCAGAGTTGAGTTCTAAGTTGTCAAAACAAGGCTGTAACTGTCACAGCTGTCTATAATTTTAAACAAATATAAATAGTCGGAGATCTGATCTCCGGAGCAGATTTACAGAAACCAGCCTTCATCTCATGCAAACTTGACTAGCATGATGATCTTTTGTCTGATTAGATTCAAACACGCTTTCTTTTCTTGCATCATGACAGGGTACTTTTGGCATTATGGTATACTTCTTGTTCACAACTTTCTACACCTATGTTGATTGATAATAATCATAATTCTTTCAACAACACATTTTTCAAGTAGTACTTATCAAAGGAGCTCCATCTGCCAACTTGATTATAAACAGTGCATTATAAACATCTCAAATTCAAGAACACACAGCCTCAAACAAGTTAATTGTACAAAGAGATTCTGTATTTCCAACATTGTTTACCAGACTGTAGCTTCATTACATAGGATGGAACCTTGGAGCTATCCAGCTGCCCTTTTTAAGCCAATTTTATTTGTTATTATTTTTTTCTGTTATGGTCAATACAAAAGTTTTTTCTACACTTTTAATTTTCCTTTGTGCCAGGAATATGCAATGCACATAATCTTGCCTTTTCTGTATCAAACAAACTAGTTACAGCTTTAAGCTTTACGCAAACAGGGAATGAAATGATCTTATTCTTAACTCATATACCATAATGACCCACAAAACATAAAATATTTCCTATAGAAATACCCACTTTTTTCCACAGAAGTTTGTAACAAAGACCACAGTGACCACATTACCACAATGTGTGGTGATGACCTGGTACAAAGAAGTACATTTTGCAGTTTAGCTTGGGAAACGTATGTAGATTGTACACAAAAAATTTAGGAGAATTTGACCAAATATCTTGGAGGTGTTTGTTTACACATGAGCACATGGAGCACATGACCAAAATAGTCATAAAAATGCATATTCAATTGAAAATACAGGACATTATTGTGGTATTAGAGCATGGTGCCAAGACTTTTTTAGTCAGATCCATCAGGCACACAATGTTCATTCTTGTAGGTGAAACCTTATACTAGGGCTTGTCAATATAGCAGGTGAATGAAGCAGGTAGCTCTATTTAGCAAATTTTTGTACACCAATGCCCTGAATCCATGAAATATGTAATTTATAGGGCTGGGAAAATAATGCGTTATTATCGCGTTAACGCATTCATTTATTAATGCCAACATTTATTTTATTGCGCGTTAACGCATGTTGCTCACATGCTTTTGTTTTGAAAGGTATGTTACTGGCTGCTGCGGAACCGGAAAACAATTGGTGGAAAAACATGCAGTAAAGCTAAAACAGACATGGAGAATGGTAAAAATCCGTGAACTTTATAGTTCAGGTAGCAGCTCAGGTAGCAATATTAACAATTCTGTCTGAAAAAGAAAATTCTGGATTGCAACAAAACTTTCGCGTCATTCCTCCATGTTACATCAGATCTGCTCCATGTGTTCACTGTCCTGCTGTTCTCTAGCTGGTTACTTCAGTGTGGCTCCATCTAGTGGCACAGATGTGTAATGACAACAGAAAGTCCAGTTCTCAATTATAAAACAAATTCGTTTCTGTGGCCCATTTTTTCATTTCGTATTTTTGATCCAAGTCTAAAATTGAAATATAAAAAATGTGTTAGATTAAAAAAAAACGAAAAATGTAATAAAATGTCAGTTTCATTTTCTTAAATTTTTGATTGACTACTGAAAATGGAAAGAATAAATGATACACGGATGGGTAAAGTTACTGAACTTTAACATGGACATTTTCATTTTAAAGTTCTCCCAGACGGAGGATTTGACAGAAACAAGGTTATTTGTAACAACTGACAAGTTGAACTCTGTTAAAAGTTTCTGCTGTTACCTCAGAAATTATCTGTTTTAATGTTCTGATTGTGCTGAGCCACAATCATTTTGTTGGATTTTGTTTGTAGACTTTTTTTTTAAATTTTTTTTATGAAAACAGGATGACATTAATGCCCTGGCAGTGGCAATAAGCTTTATTTTATTTTACATTTTTTAAGCTTTCTGTCGTGTTCGGGTCAAATCTGACCGATTTCCTACTTCCATCAATCATAAATATTGTGTTTTACATTTGATTGTCTCAGGGCCTTATGATATCCTCCACACTAGGCATTTGAACATATATAATTGCTGATCACCACTTTCATTGAATTTTGAGTAGTTTATTCAACTTTGTAACACCTGTGGTGTTCCCGGTCAAAAATGACCACCATAGGAAATGAATGGGTGACCCTAGATTGTGTTCATCCATCAGATGGTACACAACCACAAATATATTACCACATGCAAACAAACACATACATGAACCCTTTCAGACTGAACAAATAGGTGTCTCCTCTTCCCATCTCATTCCTGTGCTTATGTGCCCCCCCCCCCCCCACATGAACTACAGCTTCCAAACTAAATGTATAACACTTGTTCCACATTTCAAAGTAAACAATTAGGTGTTAGTTATGGGAACATTGTGTTTCAAGAGGAGACTCTTTCTGGCAGAGCTTGGGAAAGCTTTAGTGACTCCTCTGATTCAACGGCGCCAGCACCTTCCCCGTGCACCAGCCTCTGCCAGTCTGGTGAGGAGTCTGCAGCCCCAGCCACTGCCCTGCTGCTCTCCCCCCAAAACAGGGGCAGAAATGGAAGAGATGTGACCTCTGTGCCCCTAGAGACAATAAAACAACTCTTATATGTTTCAAATGTGATGCCTATGTTTGCAAGGCACACTACAATCTGATTGCAAAATGTCACTCCTGTACTCCCCCCTGTATTTTTTGTATATTCACTGCAGTTATTCATGTAAACCACTAGTTTGAGACATTTTTTACAGCTTAAAAGGGAGTTAAATAAAATTTGGTGATGATCAGTGGTTTTTCTGTTTATGTAGGAGCAGTTAAAACAGGCCGGTCAAATTTGACCGGGAGCACTAAAGTAAGGGGGGAGAAACGAACACGACACAAAGGTTAAGATGAGATTTACACTAATGTGTGTTACTGACAAGTGCTGATGTTAAACATGTTTGAACTACAAATGTTATAACACTTTAGTTTATATGGCAGCAGAACATTTAAATAAAAGTGCATTTTACACTACTTTTGATTTCATTATTTGATTTTGCATATACAATGCGATTAATCGTGATTAATCAGGGAAATAATGCGATTAATCGTGATTAAAAATTTTAATCATTGCCCAGCTCTAGTAATTTTACATCAAACCAGATGCATATGTATATTATCATGACTATATTAAGGCCCGTTGATTCTGGCCCAAGAAAATTTGAGAGCTACCCCTGCTAAATGAGCAGACTGTCATCTTGGAATAATACTTCAAGATTCTCTGCCCACAGATGGTGCCAGAAAACAGTTAATGACTTTCAAACAATGGCCCCTACCCCTCCCCCTCTCTTACAGTTGCTATTCACATTGTAATGTGACACCCTGAGGCTGAGAAGCCAGAGAGAGAAGACTTTATTTACCAAAATATTCATATAAAATCAGAAAATTATCTTAAAAATCTAAAAAAGAAATACAGAACAATTCTTGTATCTTAAGCTACCTACCCTCATCGTATTTTTGGCATTTAATGAATATTTTCAATGGAAAAAAAACTTTTTATACAGTTGCTCTAGCACAAATATACATTAAAATATTTGCAGAAATTCAGTGCTTGCCTCTAAAATTCTCAAAAAAAATCATGAGTCATGCTTGCATATCCAGCAACATTACTACTAAATTTGGTGACTCTATTTGAAAAATTAGGTGCCAAATTAGGTGCCATTCTGCCGTTTATTAGCATATATTGTGTTTTTTTTTTATTATGGCCGTGTTTCCCTGGCATTTGGCCTTTGTGCCCTCAAAAAAAATGCCCCTTTGAAGGCCAAGTGGCCATGTCCCTCAGATCACGAAATTCCAGGCCTGGTGAGGACCCACAGCCCTTTCAGCAAATGATGGAAGTAATTGTTTCAGTGATGAATATAAAAGATATTGGTCAGATTGTGACATTGCCAGATCACACACCCCCAGACCTCACTCTCAGACACAGCAGGATGAGGCTGATGTCTCAGCCAATGTCTCTGAAGGGACAACACCAGGACCCAGCTATCAAAAAAGTCCAAGAAAGGGTGTGGAATGTGCTGTAACGCTTCTTCATTTACACCAAATCAAGCCCAGCTTGACCAAGAAGAGGAAACATGTTTAGGACAGAGAGGGCTGGACCCCACCAGACTACATACAGCAGTATAGACCTTTTCGACTTAAAAATTGTGGACATGCGCCCCCTACTGGCCCCACCACAACTGGAGTGTGCGGTGCTCTACCAACTAACCCAAACACAGCAGCGTGGAGCATCTGATAACACAGACATGTCTTGGATTGATGATGTAAGGCAGTGACCTCCAGTTACAGATGAAGGTAGTTTATCGCTGTTTTTAATGATTTGTTATGGAAATAGCATGATCTATTCCCATAATCAAACACTAAAAACTGTGGAACGCTGCAACGCTGGTTATAACTAACGTCAACAAGCCATAAAGATTATGCTACTGTAACATTAAGGCTAGCGGTAAATTAGGCTATGTGTTAATGTTATATTTAATTTATTTTATCATTCTCCTAAGTCATTCATTCATTCATTCATTCATTGATTGATTTATAGGCTTGTTCTAGTGCCGAGGGCTACAGTAGCCTCATACTGCTGTTCTTTCGGCCAGAATCGTCCGGGACTCTCAGCGAAACTATGAGTAGTATGAGATTAAATGTTAACGAAAACTCACCCGGCTGTATTCATTTGGAACAAAGTCCTTTCTGTTGATATTTTTCACCCACGTCTTCCTAACTTCTTGTTCTGCAAACAAGGCAGTCTTCGTGCAGTAAAGGCTTGTGTATTTCACATACTTTCTTCTTCCATTGTTGAATTTTCACGCCATTGTTGGCAAAGTTTATGACGGAACATGTATTCCCACTCGACCCACTCGACATTATAAAAATATATATTTGTAGAAAGAGAAAAACACTGGCTAATCTGTGAGCCGGTGAAAGTGTCCCTCTGTAGCACAACCCAGCAATGGTGGACGGGGTACTTCTGGGGGGGCTGGCCCGAAAAGGTCTATATTGACAAATATTTGATGAAAATAATTGCAGATTGCTCTAATGCTACATCACTGGCTTGAAATGGGGACCCACTCAACATAACGCCTGATGATTTTTTTTCTTTCATTTTATCTAAATACATTCAGATACAAACATAAACAAACATGTTTAGATTCATGGAAAAAGTCCGCTAGCTTAATGCTAACTTATATGGGAAATTGCATAGCGATGCTAGCGGTTAGCATGTACGGATTAGTGGGAGCGTGCCTATGTTCCCTCAGCCCTATGTTCCCTCAGCCCTATGTTCCCACAGCCCTATGTTCCCTCAGCCCTATGTTCCCACAGCCCTATGTTCCCTCAGCCCTATGTTCCCTCAGCCCTTTGTTCCCTCAGCCCTATGTTCCCTCAGCCCTATGTTCCCTCAGCCCTATGTTCCCTCAGCCCTATGTTCCCTCAGTCCTTTGTTCTCTCAGCCCTATGTTCCTTCAGCCTTATGTTCTCTCATTTCTAAGGTTTTATTTTTCTTTCCAAAATTAGGCCCTATGTTCCCACATTTCCTCTATCAGCAATTTGCATCAGATTTTATCCCCATTTCTGCCAATTTGGTCAATTAGTCAATTCGGGCAGCACGGTGGCTTAGTGGGTTGCTTACTGTGTTGCCTCACAGCTAGAAGGTTCCTGGTTCGAACCTCGGCAGGGGCCTTTCTGTGTGGAGTTTGCATGTTCTTCCCGTGCTTGCGTGGGTTTCCTCCGGGTACTCCGGCTTCCTCCCACAGTCCAAAGACATGCATGTCAGGTTAATTGGTGGTTCTAAATTGCCTGTAGGAGTGAGTGTGAGTGTTGTTTGTCTGCATGCGGGCCTGCGATGGACTGGCAACCTGTCCAGGGTGGACCCCTGCCTTTTGCCCGTAGACGGCTGGGATAGGCTCCAGCAGATCCCCGTGACCCTTTAGAGGATGAAACGGGTATAGATAATGGATGTCTGTCTGTGTCTTCGATTCTGTATGTTTTTTTTTTCGGTTTACTTTTTTTTAGTTATGCTCTTTGGGTTGCACCCAGTACATGTTTAAAGGGATGGTTCAGAGTAATTTCAACCTAGGGTCCTGCACCATGACCTCGTGCCAAATGCCCTCCAGAAGCTAGTTTTCCCTTGCTCAATCAGTGGCATTTTGAGAAAAATCTTGGAAATGAGGGAACATAGGGCTGAGGGAACATAGGGCTGAGGGAACATAGGGACTAATTTTCAAAATTTTCAGTGAAAAAAAAAATCTTAGAAATGAGGGAACATAGGGCTGTGGGATCATTGGGCTGTGGGAACATAGGGATGACCCCGGATTAGTGAATGTATTTTTTACTGTCAACTCTGTTAATGAATGAAACGTTCTCTAAATGCGGTGTTACAACATCTGAACATAAAAATGATACTCACAGGCAAACGTTTTCTGGCCATATAAATAGAATAAAAAGGATGGGAGTTTTCCTGCCGTCTGTCTCTCTCTAACAACCTGTCAACTGAAACTCTCACGGACTTCTTGTTGTCTGAACCAGCTACAGAAACACTGAAGGCACAAATTAGCATTGCTACAAGAAAATCTGTGTGTTAAACTCCCAATAATTCGCACTACGCTTTTCTGTCGTCATGTCTGTCATATCCATTAATTATCCACGTCTTTTTTAAGACAAAGCACGGTCTTTGTCGCCATCTAGTGGCTGCTACCTTCTGCCGCCACTAGATGGCGACAAAGACCATTCTTTAAAAGTAACCCCCCCCCCCCAAGAATGCCCCCCTCCCCCCTCATGAAACTGCTGTGAGGAATGTGACACCTATCTGTCAGGATCAGCAAGAGACCAGAGTTTATTTATCAAAATATTGATGTAAAATCAGAAAATTGTCTTAAAAATCTAGAAAAAAATACAGAACAATTCTTGTATCTTAACCCTTTAGGCGCCGGAGTTTTTTCAGGAAAATATTAAATTTTGATATCAAGATTTCAAAAGGCTATAACTTGAAAGCAGTTTGAGATAGAGGTATACTGTCAATGAGAAAATTGTTCAGTATGACTCAAAGTTTGTGATAGGAGTGAAATTATTCAAATAATTTGCATATTATGACGTCACAAGGTGGCGGCCATATTGGAAAATGTCAATTTTCTTATAAAGATTTCAAAAGGCTATAATTTGAGCGGTTTGAGATAAGGGAATACTTTCAACAGTCAATGTGAAATGTATTCAGTATGAAATAAAATTTTTGATAGAAATAAATTCACTGATCCAATTTGTATAATCTTTAGTCACTGTTTGGGGGCCATATGGAATTGTATTATTTTCAAAGACCTTCAATGATCAAGATGGCACTGCTTGTAGTTTTTCAGTGTGTGGTATCTTTCATTGCAAGGCACAGCACAAAGACCTACTCCACACTGACGGATGTTTCACGGGTGAAGAGGCTCCAGAATTCATTATTCAGAAAAAGAGAGATGAAATCAAGTGGCTCAAAATTTCTCAGATCGTCTCCACAATAACCAACAGGCTCATCAAAATTTGGGATCCACTTTAGATATTCTTCCTCTCCTCTCAAGAATTCCCAGCCATCATCATTATAATCATTGCCGCCGTGATTTGTGGTGCGGCGTTGAACGCCACCTCCACCGCCATTTGCGGTGTGTTTTCTCCCGCGACTTCTACCGCGGCTTCTCCCGCGTCTCCCACAACCGCGGCTGTTTTCATCCCCGCTACATTCATCGATATTTGCGTTGTTATGAAACCCTCTGACATCCCGACCACGTCCTCTGCTTGGTTTTTGGAAGCCAGACTGAGGTGAAGCACCTGTTGTAC
>JAGFBZ010001880.1:0-42917 GCA_018398805.1 Hirundichthys speculiger
ATATCAGCTCTTAAATAAAACTCTTATGAGCAATCTTTGTGGTTATCGTTATGTTTGTCCAAACAAATGTACCTTTAGTTGTACCAGGCATTAAAATGAACAAGAAACTGAAGAAAACAAGGGTGGTCTAATAATTTTTTCCATGACTGTATATGTTCATCAGATGTGAAAACTATTTGCTTCAAAACAACCAATTTATTGTTTATTATTAGTGTTTTTGCACATTTAAGTAACCATTACAACATCCTGACAATATCAATATTAGGAGCTGAAAATCGATATTATATTGGGTGGCCGAAAATCATGATATATTGCCAAATCGATTTTTTTTTCACACCCCTAACTGGGACTGGCAAATCCTGTATTCTACATAGATGTTGAAAACCGAATCAAGAATATCAAAGCAAATGAAAAACTACTCTGTAGTAGCATTCAACAGCTTTAACGTTCTCCGGTTGATTAAATGTGGCTCTTATGAGCACCGGCTATAACCACTCAAAGTATTGGGAATTGGCTGGTTGTACAAAATTACAATCAGAAATGTAAAGCACAAACAGACAACAACGTTTGTCGGTGCTGAGAGCTTCAACTGACCTCCACTCGTGCCCATCTCTCGCTCTCATACCGTCTCCGAAGTGCTGCATTCGCCTTTTCTTCCGACTCCTTCCTTTTCATTTCTGCTTCCCTCTTTGTCTTTTCAGCGAGCTGAATCAGTTTTCATTCTTGGCCTTTTGCTGAGAGGGAAAGAGAAAAGAAGCAGTACATATAAGCAAGATAACGAGAAATGAGAAAGACTCAGCAAACCACTTATATATCAAACATTTTAAACTTTGATGCAGATAACCCCAGTAAAAGGAGAAAACACATGTTAAACTTAGCCAGGACTTGAATATTTGTCTCCTCACCTCCATTTCCTTTTGCTTCCTCCTTTCTTGCTCTTCCTCGTACTCCCTCTGGATGCGAGCCCTCTGCTCCGCCAGCCTCTTCTCTTCCTTTTCCTCCTCTCGTCTAATTTGTTCTTTCTCCTCTGCTTTTTTACGCATTTTCTCCTCAATCTAAAAACATTATTCACTGTATCACCTAACTTGATTTCGACCATTATATTATTTCACTAACAGATTATCCAAAAGACAGTTAGCTTTATTAAGAGCAGTGGAGTCAAACGCTGTCCATCACATCTTAGATATTTTACAGCTTCAGCACACCTGATTTAAATAAATAAATCACCACGAGCTTGTCGTCCAGGTGTGTTAAAGTAAAAACCAGTTCATTTGAATCAGGTGTGTGGAAGCAGAGACACAAAGACATGCAGGACTGTGGTTTTACAGCCCTGATGCAGAGGTTAAGGGATGACCAGCTGTTTAGGTCGTATACCTGCTGTTTAAGGTAAGATTTGTACTTGTCCTGCTCCCGAAGCTGTTCCTCTTTGGGCTGGTTTCCAAAAACACTTCCTCTGGTAAATTGCGGTGTTCGGACATGAGTAAAGCCTTCAATAGAAGAAAAAGGAAAAGATGTACTACTGTTTTCACAGATCTTTCTTATTTTTGCCTTTTTAATTCCTCAAGTGCAGGATGGAATATTAAAATCACATGACGGCAAAACAAGAATAAAGAAGATGGTTACCGGGGAGTCTGTCGCTTGTGGCGTATTGACTGCTCTCTAATACCGGCTGCTCTGCCTGGACGGCCGTCTTCGCTCGTCTCAGCCAGTGCTCTGGGTTGCTGGACGCTTCCTCGTTCAGCTTGTGCATCTGCTTGAGGTCCGCTGGTTAGCAGAAAGGAGAAGACAGTCATTGCAAATCTTTTTTTACCCAATATAAAAAGTCAATTTTGTATGTTTTTTTTTAAAAAAAAGGAAAAGAAAGTGTTTATTTAAAAAAGTGACCAAAGCTCAAAATCTGTATAACATGCAAATCATTGGGGACGCTGTACACTCTATTCCAAATGAAACCATGAAGAAAAATGTTATCAAACTTGTAATTACTTTACAGAAAGTATAGAAAAAGGAACATTCTGTGAAAAAACAAATGTCAAAAAGGTGGACCTCTTTGAGGTGCAACAAATGTTGTACATGCTGGTTATAGTACATTTCTCTGTAAAATCTGACTAAAAGGGGTCGTGGCGGAGGGACGTGTGTCCTGACGAGGTTACAATTTGCCGAAGAACACGATAACAGGCAAAAAAAAAGGCACAAAATTTTGTGAACTGATGAACACCAGATTGTTCTTATTGGGGTTCTTTTTGGGGTGTTCAACTGGTACTTGAAGTATTTCCCAACGGGATCCCGTGAGATGTGTTGCTCCCCTGCGGCTGGGGGCCCGGTGTGGTCCGTCTTCTGGGAGCGTGCCTATGAAAGCCCCTCAGCCCTATGTCAGGTGGCAATGTGTGTGTGGAGTAGAGGTCTTCGGAACAACCCGATAACCCGAGGACCCGACCCGACCCGAATCGAGTCTCGGGTCCATTCAAAAGACGTCACTTCGGGTTCGGGTCTGAATCGGTTCAGTTAGTCTCTGGTCCGGTCGGTGCTCTCTGACAGGCTGGGTCCGGGTTTACTCCAGAGAGGTAAAGATATTGGTGGTGGCACTAATGTCAGGACTCGGGGCAGTTTAATTAATTATTCATTAACGTGGCGTGTTTGTCATGAACAACCGTGTTGCCGTAGGTTTATTAGCAGGTTTCCCGGCAGCTGTAAAGCACAACGGATCGCCAACATGACAACGTTGGATGAGAGATAGGCATTTGCCGATTGTGCTAGTAAAAGTAGCATATTATGCTAGTGGCAGTTGCTCCTTTTTTTGCCCAAATTATGCTCGCTTTCAAAATTATGCTACTTTTTTTTTTTTTATTATTCTGTGCACAAACTTCACACTCACAAGACAAGTTTGAAAATGTATTTTATTAACCCTGGCCTGACGTTCTGGGGCCGGTTGTTCAAAACCTGGGAAACTTTTCCGGTGATTAGGCCTGATACGGCGGATAAATCTGCTATCCAGCGGATAGTTATCCAGCTAACAAAAAATAGGTTGGACAAAGCCTGGATAGTGTGGTGGATAACTGATCCGCGGATAGCTTGCTAACCATCGCGTGAGCAGACGTGACACAGTTTGCGTAAGGTTTTGCACTGATGAAATGGCCTCCAGTTACCATGGTGAAGTGATGCAAATTTCGAGTAAACAATTAACTGTGCGCGTGTGAGCTGGGTTTCAAAACAAACAAATACAGTAAAAACTAAACCATGCAGTTTCTGACAAAGCCCTGGATGACAAATGTAACATTGAATAATCTCGCTCGTTTCTGAACCACGCAGTCCAGCTTGACTTCTCTAATTCGTTCTCTAACAGTTAATTAGCGCTGGTTTTTAGTGAAGCATGACGTTGCTTGCAAGTGAATGAGTGAACCAACTGTTAATGAGTAATGACTGAGTTGTTTTTTGTGAGCTGAGATCTTCGTTTTCTGAATTATTCCTAAAATTGTGTGTGATGAGTTAAGACAGAAAATATACGGATTAGTGCCAGCAGTGCTACTTTGGAAAAAGGGCAAAAATTATGCTCAATTCCTCAGATTATGCCAAAAATTATGCTAGCACAATCGGCCAGAGCCTAATGAGAGAACATATTTACGACACGCCCTGACCGGTGTAGGCTATTAGCATTAGCAGTTGCTACCAATAGCATATGTATCCACAAAGAAAATAACGACTTGGATTTATTTACTTTAGGGAAGAAAATTAAGTTTTATTCAACGCTAGACAACTTTTAACATGAACAACTGTGGGCTGTATTAACTCGGTTCTATTCGGGTAAGTGTCGTGATAGAAAAACTAAAGACTCGGGTTGGGCCGGTTCCAAATATTTCGGGTCCATTCGGGTTCGGACTCCTGGACTTATGATAACTCGGGTCGGGTCGGTTTCGGGTCGAATTTTTACGGGTCCATTCGGGTTCATGAAAGTGGACCCGTGAAGACCTCTAGTGTGGGGGCTTGGAGGTTACCCTACCCTCACCCTTCTGCCATACTCTGGTGAAGGACACACCATCACTCACACTTAGCAACAGAAAACTAACATCTGCTCCAAAATTAAACTGCGTATTTATCCAGGTTCTGCCAGATTTTGGCACCAACCATTAACATATATATCTGCAGACAGCTATTTAAAAATAACTGCATAAATTCAAACCAAAGAAGCAACTCATCTATCCCATCATAGATGATGTGATGTAGATAAAGTGGTCAAAAAACTTCTCTGCACAGACACTTATTCAGAGTGAGAAGTACAAAACAGAAAATTAATTGTTGACATGATGAATGTCAAGATAAATTCCGATCTATGCTCCTGCCATTTCCACCAAGGAATGATCAACACTGACGGCTACCCGAGTGACGACCCTGTCTACTTTGCCTGGAATAACTGGAAGAAGCCACTAGTGTGGGGAAGATCAGAAAGGGACATATCTCAAAAGTCCTGGATGAATGTCAATGCACCATCATGTTCCACGGTATTCGCCTCCATTGTGGAATGAAGAAATTAATGAATCGTCCAGGGTTGGAACAACCCATCACAGAAGCCGGACATTGGCCGACTCCATGTAACACAGATGTGAAGCAGTATTCAGGAATGGTTGGTTGCACAACAAAATATTAGTTCACTGATTCACAAGAAAGCTAAATCTTTTTTAATTTTTGCAGTAAATGTTTGAGTTTGCAAAAAGAAAATGCAAACACTGCTGTTTTTTTTTTTTTTTTTTTTTTTTAGAACAGCCCAAATTGTAATGTTCTATTCTCTTCACTTTCTGTAAAGTAATACAGAAAATTATTCTACGTGTTTTGATTTGGAACAGAATGTGCAGTATTCCCAATGCACTGATCTATATGGAAATAAAAGCTATTATAAGGATTTTGAGCTTTCATTCACTTTAACACACAACTTTAAAAAAAAAAAAAAAAAAAAAAGAACAAGACACACCAAAAAGATTTCCATTGCTGTCCCTCAGTGGAGCTCCTCCTCCACCTCTCCCCCAGGGTTCATGGTTCATCCTGTCAGCCTCAAGCTGGGCCTCTAATCGCTCCATCTCTTCCCTTTCTAGACGCTTGCGTTCTTGTTGCTCTTGGATCTATAGTGCAATATTTGTTTCAGGTCAATTAGGATTACCAAAATTATTTCTATTTGCTAAATGCCAGAATGAGAGAGAATCTTTTAGATATATTTTTTATGGCTTCCTTCAACATCAAAAATTTACATACAGTGGAGGAAATAAGTATTTCTCAGACTTCTATGGTAGTTTTATTTTAACAGTTATAGAAAGAATATTGGGAAAAAAATGAGAAAATTACATGAAATGAAAAATTTTAAATTAATTTGCAAGTCATTGAGGGAAATAAGTATTTGATCCCTAGCAAAACATGATCTAATACTTGGTGGTAAAACCCTTGTTGGCAGCTCAGCTGTCAGACGTTTCTTGTAGTTTCTTACTAGGTTTAAACACATCAGGAGTAATCTTCGTCCACTCCTCTCTGCAGATCATCTCCACATCCTGAAGGTTTTGAGGCTTGGAAACTCTCAGCTTCAGCTCTCTCCATAGATGTTTAACAGGATTAAGGTCAGGAGACTGGCTAGGCCATTCCATGACCTTGATGTGCTTCTGATGGAGTCCACTCCTTTGGTTCCTTGGCTGGATGTTTTGGGTCGTTGTCATGACGACGACCCGTCCACGACCCATTTACAATGTCCTTGTGGAGGCAAGGAGGTTGTCACCCAAGATTCTGCGGTACATGGCCCCGTTCATCTTCCCATCGATGCGGTGAAGTCCACCTGGCCCCTTAGAAGAGAAACACCCCCAAAGCATGAAAGCTTCCACCGCCATGCTTGACAGTAGGGATGGTGTTTTTGGGGTCATATTCAGGGTTTCTCTTCCTCCAAACACGTCCAGTTGAGTTGAGGCCAAAGAGCTCAATTTTCAGTCTCATCTGACCACAGCACCTTCTCCCAGTCTCTTTCTGAGTCATTAATATGTTCGTTATCAAACCTGAGTCGGGCCTGGACCTGACCTGAGCCTTCTGGAGCAGAGGGACCTTGGACCACTGCAGGATTTTAAACCATTGTGTCTCAGTGTATTACCAATAGTTTTCTTGGTGACTGTGGTCCCAGCTGCCTTGAGATCATTAACCAGCTCCTCCTGTGTAGTTCTGGCTGATCTCTAACCTTTCTCATGATCATTAAGACCCCACCAGGTGATATCTTTCATGGAGCCCCCAGCCCAGGTTGATTAACAGTCATGTTGTTCTTCTTCCACTTCTAAATAATTGCACCATCAGTTGTCACCTTCTCATTCAGCTTCTTATGGTTTTGTAGCCCATTCCAGCCTTGTGGAGTTCAACAACATTGTCCCTGACATCTTTTGACAGCTCTTTAGTCTTGCCCATGGTGGAGATGGTGGAGTATTACTGAGTCTGTGGGCAGGTGGCTTTTTATACAGGTGACCATTTGGAACAGGTGTCGGCTCCCACAGACCATTGGCATACTCCTAATCTCACTAATGTAATTACCTGCACTGGTCAAGGTTGGTCGGGGATCAAATACTTATTTCCCTCAATGACTAGCAAATTAATTTTTATTTTTCATTTTGTGTAATTTTCTCTTTTTTTTTTTCAATATTCTTTCTATAACTGTTAAAATAAAGCTGCCATAAAAATCTGAGACTGTTCATTTATTTCTTAGTATGACAACTGCCAAAATCAGCGGGGATCAAATACTTATTTCCTCCACTGTACATTTCTTCGTATTTGGTAGCATTTCCTTTGAACTGGGTGACTGAGGTCAAACGTTTTTGGTATCATTAAAGAAGCTTCTCACAATACGTTGCTTGAAAATTGGCTCATGCATCCTGACAGAACTGGTATAACTGAGTCAGCTTTTTTTTTTTTTGGCCACCTTGGTCGCATACGCCTTTTTTCAGCTACGCCCACAAATTTTCAATAGATTTGAGAACAGGGCTTTGTGATGGCCACTCTAAAACATCGACTTTGTTGACTCTGTAACAATTTTGGCAGTGGGCTTCGGGTCATTGTCCATTTTGAAGACCATTTGCACCCAAGCTTTAACTTCCTGACTGATGTCTTGAGATCCTTCTTCAGTATTTCTACATCATGTTCCTCCCTCATGATGCCATGTACTTTGTGAAGTGCTCCAGTCCCTCCAGCAGCAACCCACAACATGATGCTGCCATCCCCGTGCTTCACAGTTGGGATAATGTTTTCAGGCTTGCAAACTTTCAGTTTTTTTTTTCCAACCCTAACATGGCTGTTTTAGGTTTCTTTTTGAGTAGCCTTTCACCTCATGTCAGTACAGCACTTGTTTCACTAATGACCAGCTACAGAGAGCATCTTCACATGATGTTTTGCTTATGTTCTGGGCTTGATACGCACACTTATACGCCCAAGAACATTAATATCTGGAACACACAACCCGTTTTCATCCTGAGGAGGAATAATATAAAATTCTTTAAGAAATTCTCTCTCTCATTATTGTGGCATTTAACAAAATTAAATAATTTTGGTAATCCTGACTGACATGAAACAGGAGAGGTTTAGTCTGATTTGACTTTAGACAGTGAGACAAAAAATGAAATGTATGTTTTTGCAGTGTATGTAAACTTCTGGCTTACTATAATACATACATACATACATATTACACACACACATATATATATATAGCGTGATGCTTTGAAAGCAAAAAGGGGGTCCAACCTGGTACTAGGAAGGTGTACCTTTATAAAGTGGTGTGTGTGTGTGTGCACAACTTCTAGCGTGTAAAATGAGAAATGGGGAATACCTTCAAAAATATATTAGTTTATCATCAAAAAATACATGAAATCATTTGCTACCAAACACACTTGGCCATCAAACTAGCAGGAGAGGGAAAGATGGCAGAAATATTTCTATTATCAATAACGATCTAAGGGGTAATATTACTTCTACTTTTCTAGTTATCACTTGATCGAGATTACCTTGTTGTAAGGCTCGGTGCTCCCTCTCCTGAAAGCTTCCTGCCAAAATACCACAGACTAAGATGCAGTGAATATAAGCCCTTTCTTCGTCTAGGTTGCCATTTAAACTCCTGCAACCTGGATTCTGACCAAGTAAAACTGATCCTAAAGGTCTCTGCTCTCCTACAGCTGAATTTCTGTTTCCTCATGTAGGTAGGTTTCTATCATTTAAAATTATACTACAATTGTTGTAGCTAAACATCAGGGGCCTCATGTACTAAGACGTACGTGGATTTTATTTTAAATCTTTGTGTGGAAATTTCTGTTTGCACAAAAAGATTCAGACGCATTAAAGCTTTCTGCTCTCTGAGCTTTAACCAGAACCCTGAGACGATCACAGAGCAGGTACAGTTTTTTATTTGTTAAAGTTTAAAATATCCAATAAATTTGTTGCCACTTCAGGATTGTGTCACACTTGTTGATTCTTCACAAAAAATTAAAATTCAATATCTTTATGTCTAAAGCCTGAAATGTGGCAAAAGGTTAGAAAGTTCAAAGGGCCCGAATACTTTCGCAAGGATACGAGGAATCACAATCCAAAATCTGAGAACCAAACCCCAGAATCAGAGGAGAAAAAACTCTTAATCTCACATTAAAATTCTGTAAATGAGCACAATCATCTTTCTCAGTTATTTTTCTTTTTCTTGCCATCAGTTCTAAAACCATCTCTATTTTCCAACCGTCTTTCTCAGTTGCGCTTTTTCCATTCTTGCTTTCAATTCTAAAGAGTGTCAACAATCACTGCGCTCTCAATTCTGAGTTTTCCTTCGCTGATTCGGGGCCTTGATTCTCAGATTTTAGATTTTGATTCTCAATATTTATGGCGCTGAACTGATGCCATACTTTCATGTGTGGTGGGATACAGATACATATACTTGAGTTTGGAACTTCACTGCATCGCGTCCAAGTCTCCTCAACAGACAACATTTCAGAAAAGTGCATGTGTGTGTGTAGAACACTGCACATTCTCATGTTTATTTCACTTTTAGAATATCCGAATCCGAATGTGAGCGTAGAAAATCACATACAGAACTTTTTTGTTTAGTGCATGAGGCTCCAGAACTGTTTTAGAGAAAAATAATCATTCTTATGGATGATGATGACAGTAAGTAGGGTTATCTTGGTAACTAAACAGGCAAAAAGACTTTTACAAAATCTGAATTTAGCCTACCTGTCGTTGGAGGGCCTCTTTGTAGCTCAGAGATCTGTCCCTTGTTGATCTGGGTCTCTGTGATGGGAAGCCCCCAACAGCAGTCTCATTGCCGGGCCTGCTAGAACTGTTGCAGAATTACTGTTGAGATCTGACATTTATCTATTTATGTTTTTACACCAACTACAACTGCATCTGAACAAAAGCTATAAGAATTGCTATAAGAATTTATATCAAACTTATGAACATGCTGCATCAACTTCAAGCTGTGGCCAATGACAACAGTTTTATTACTGAAAAAAAAAAAAAAAAGAAAAACACAGAATAAGCAGTTTTCAGTGCAGCTGTAATGCAGTTCCTCATCGTTCATTTGCTCAGTGGAAAAAAAAAAAGGTAGGATGAAGCTTCAAATCACAGAATGTAACAGCAAGTATGACAAAAGTTAATTGTGTTTTCAATTGTTTGTTTATTACAATAATCAGATTTCTCTGAAAAACTGATCATATGACAGTTTAATCCAGCACTATGGTGATTGCTTGTCCACTAACAGATATTACAATCTGACCTGATTGGCAGGTGCTACAATTGTATTAGTCGAAGGGCAGATAACAGATTCAATTTATTCTGTAATCACAATAGAAATTTGTTTAACTGAAATAAGAATTACTCATTTGGCTTGAAAGGAGTTAACTAAGAAAATGCATGTGAATAAGTTAAAAAAAAAAAAAAAAAGAATATACCAAAACTTTGGGGGCTAATTTTGCAACACAGGAGATACTTACTAAACTGCAGCATCAGGAAATCTGCAACCAGTGTGCTGGGTGTGATAATTATGGTTGCCAGTGTGGCCGGGCTCCCCATGTGGTACGTTCCAGTAGGTTGTGGGAAACCCGGGACCAGGATGAGATAAATGTGCATCTAGAAACGGGCATTGATGATACCAGTATGTTATGAAAATGTCTTAATGAGCACAGACCTTTATGTTACTTCCTGTAAGTGACCAGCTCTTACAGTAGGCCATATTTGGGTCAGGCTTGTTTCTGGTTCCGCAGTAATGATTGGATTCTCCATACGGGCTTCTGTAAGCTTCAGTCAGTGACTGAGGGGGGTGAGGAAGAAACACGGGGTTTCTGGGGAAACAAAGACAAATACATGGCATACCCATCCAATTATTGATCGATTGAATGCATCCATCTGTCCCCTAATAAAATTCATCTGGAGCCACAAAACTTATTTGACCCGTAAAATGAAGATAACAGTGTATCAAGTTTTATATATATAGTTATTCTGTATTCAGAATCTACCCAAAAGCTTATTCCTAGTATGTTTGGCAGTTTTTAAAGTTTTTAATGCAAAAAATGTATACAAATATACAATAAAGTATATTTGTATTTGTTATACAAGATACAAATTTAAGTTTCATTTCCATTTTTTTTTTTTTGTCATCCACTGTAAAAGAACTATAGTTTGTTGCATTTATGAAATTATAGAACAACAAACAGAAAACTTAACATTTTATTGCTGTTTTTACCTGTTATAACAAAGGAAAACCTCAAACTCTGATAAAGACTGAATATTGGCTGCTGCTGTATGTTTGAGAGCTGAACCAAGACAATTTCCTATCAACTTGTTGACATGGAAGTAAATATATTAAATCTTGAATCTTTTGAATGAGGAGGGAAAAAAAAACACTGGCATGTGTAAACCTACTTTGAAATAAAACAAAGAACCATGCAGGTTCATTTGAGTTATTCCACTTATTTGTAAAACATTGATCAAATAAAAAGTAGCCCGCTTTAAAATAAATAAATCGTATAGCTGCAGCTTAATATTTCTACACCTCTGACTTCCAGTACAACTAATGATCTCAAGATCATGAGATGTTTCGTGTATGACACCTTAGTAATGAGGCATCTTTTTATAGGCCATCAGGATATTGATTTGCATCATGATTGCTGTCTACTTACTGATTGATTTCAGCTGGTGTCTTGGCTTTCCATGCCTCCAACTCCCACTCTAAATATGTTAAATACTTTTTCCCTATATCGTTTCACATTATTACACATAACCTAATTTATGGACATCTATGGTTTGATTTCTTTGTATGTGTGGACATCATGACAAACACTAATGTTAACATCTGGTTAAACATGTGTCTATACCACCTTTTGAAATATATTTACTGAAAAATTGTTGATGTGCTCAATACTTTGAATGTGTTCAATATTTTACCCAGTGGATATCCCCTCTGTTGCATTAATACTTAACTAAGAATGTTTTTTTTCCTCTCCTTCCTTAACTGCACTAGTTAAGTATTAAGAAATATAAATGAAGCAGAGCTTGAGTTTAAGGAATACCTGGTAATGTCCGTGGCCGTTGGGAAAGAGGTGGCAGCAGTGTGACTACTGGGAGACTGGTCACCTTCACCCAGTCTGAGGTCAGAGCTGTAGTCCAGTAAAGGGGACTGGAAAGCAAAATGTGGCTGCTCAAGAAGAGGAATTTCTCTCTCTTTAACAGTCTTCTCACTAAAGGGCGCAGCTTTTGATGATGAGCCATTTTTTCCTGTTGCTGAAGGTTCTTGGACCAGAGGCCATTTTCGTCTGCTCAGTCCAAACTGCCTGATTCGGTCCGGCTGGATCACGGACAGAGACAAAATTGATTTAAAAGAAATGTACTGTAAATGGATGTCTTACCCAGTTTGTGTACAGCTTGTTCTTAAATGCCAGCTGACCTGTTTTTCGGGATCGTTTGCTCCCGTCGCGGAAACTTTGAGCTCCAGATCTTTTTCCCTGCAGAAATGATGCAATTAAGGGAGGTATAAACTTAGATATACAGATATTTAAATTGAGCTACTGCTGCATTACAAGTTTCCAATGTTAAAACATTTAGGTGGTACACTGTCCATCACTAGATAAAACTCATTAGGGATGTACTTCTTCTTGTTGCGATACTGTTCAGCTATTTGTTCTTGCAGCTCCTGTCTGTAGCACTCCTTCCTCCTCTGCAAAGCTTCAAACGTATCAGCTGCTCCTGAAAATATAAAACAAGAGTTCAAAAGAGTTCAAGAGATTATTGAGAGCCAGTTAAGCCTGACAGACATCAACAGTACAGTTAATTCCCAAAACACTTTATTATATTCTTAGCAAAAGGGGATAGACTTGTGATGCAGTGAAAGGGTTTTGACATTTCATGAATTAAAAAAAAAAATCTTTACTGACTAAAACCTTTAAAGGACATTTTCCTTGAAAAAGAAACAAAACATTGAGGTTGATTTTGTTCAAAGTCATTTATACTACCGTATTTTCCGGACTATAAGCCGCTACTTTTGTCCCACGCTTTAAACCAGTGGTTCTCAACCACAGGGCCGCAACCCAAACTTGGGCCGCCAGCGCCCCCCAGAGGGCCACAAAAAACTTTCAGTTTTGCACCTGTGGGCCGCGAGACTGCGTTCAGCTTTCAACCACGTGGTGGCGGTAATGCGTCACTCAGTTGTTTAACAAGCACCAATACATACAACAAATAAGGTGATTCTTGTCATATTAAGTTAACGGTAGAATAACACTCAATTGGTTTGTTTTATTACCTATAAATATATATTTTTAATCATGTCATGAATATTTTATATTTTATAGTAATTAAAAACATATTGTTTTTAAAAATCGAGGATATAAACATTATTTTTAATGAGCTCGCATGGTCCACCTGCAGTACCATGACGGCCCACCAGGGGGCCGCGGCCCACACTTTGGGAATCACTGCTTTAAATGTTTGCATTTAGATCCTAAATTCGCACTTTATTTCAATTTCATTTGCAGTTTATTTAATTTAAAATAGATTTATATTATTTAAATTCTTTTTGTATTGCTCCTTTTTATTGATTGATTGTATATATTGCTTTTTTTATATAAATTTAAAGTAAATTCCTAATATTGGTATCTTTTATTATTATTAAAAAGCCTGACTTGTCTTCATACACTGTGTGTGCAGGTTTGTATACACGTGTTTAATAAAAGTATTTGTGATAACCCCATTTTATCATGTAATTTTATTTGTTAAGGTTTTTGCTTGTTTAACAGTAAGTGGATTTGGTTTATTATTGAATACAAATCAAACCGAGAGTGAGGTCAGTTAAACCTATACAGCGTTAATATTTAACGGGTACCAGACCACTTTGTACTAAAAAATTGGGTCTCAAGGTCAAAAAGGTTAAGAACCGCTGCTTTAAACCATGAGGCTCATACAGAGATGCGGCTTTTCTAGCCTGGATACCGGCGGCTTATATGTGACAAAATATATATTTTGTTTATATTTTAATGGGTGCGGCTTATATTCAGGTGCGCTTTATAGTCCAGAAAATACGGCAATACATTTTTCTGGATATATTAAGACTGTAAAACTAAAATTGTGCATTTGCAAAATTCCAAAGTATTTTTTACCTATGATGAGACCAGTGACAAACTGGTCATTCTCATTTCTGCGCAGCGCTCTCAATTTTCTTCCTTCCATCATACAAGCTCCTTTTTCCCTGAAAAAGCAAAATCAGACACATACTACAGTGGAAATTCAAAATGGGAACAAACGGGAAAGTTACTTTAACATTTAAAAATGTTAAAGTAAAAAGCAAATATCATACAAAGAAAAAAGTCCATCTACCTGTTATCACTTCTAGTGGACTGGCTCTTCTCATGAGTAGTTTCAGGTGCTAAACGTCTCCTTCCCTCTGTCTGTTCCAGCTCTTCTTTAAAGTTCTCTCCATCCTCTGAATCCTGATTAACTAACCTCCCCTTCCAGTCACGATGTCTGGAAGATACTAACGATGCTCTTGCTTGTTCTTCAGGAGGGTACAGAGCTCTGTGTGACCCTCTGTCTTCTGCTAGAGAGGATGCATCTCTCTGTACCACCAGTTGTTTGGGTAAAACGGTTGCCTGGCTTTCAAGCGCCTGGTGCTGGAGAAAACACAGAGGCCTTTTTTATTAGATGAGAAAACACAATTTATTATTTCAAGTAGTGCTGGGCGATATGACGATACATATCGTGGGGACGATAGAAAAGTGTGTATCGTGCCATTTCTCTTCTATCGTTTCTATCGTTTCTAACCTAATTTTATCAATTATTACAGCAAATATGTAATTAAATAACCTGCATCGATAAATTTGATAGAATCATATCTACTTCTACAAAGTAGCCTTTTATGTTTGCACTTTTATTCATGGTTAATGCCTTAAACAGAGTTCTCTTCAACCCTGATGTTTACTTTAGACACTTTATATTGGTTTGCAAACTTTGCACTACAAGGTTACAGATTTCAGAAAGTTGAAAAATAATTTGTGTTTATTTTTTATAGCTGAACTTCAGTGCAAAAATGTGTTTTTCCTCTCAGAAACTGTTGTGCACTTTAAAAAAAAATGTGAAAGCTACTGTACCTCTGTACCTACCTGTTTTTGCTGCACTAAAATGTATATTTGTGACAGTTCAGCTAAATGTCCTTTCAAAATAAAGTTGAAAAGTAAGCAATGAAATTTTTGTCAAACTTTTCAGAGAATGACTGAAAACATACTTTATTATGGTATATCGTGATATATATCGTTATTGTGATATAAAATAGTCCATATCGTGATATATGATTTTTTCCATATCGCCCAGCACTAATTTCAAGCATAAAAGCCAACTAGGAACAAATAACTTAACTGATATTCAGGCACAGTTTTTTTTTCCATCGTTGAAGATACAACATTGTGCAATGATTCAAGAACAGTTATTTTAATAAAAATTAGCAGCACTGCCAGACATAGAGCAATAGAGCGCCTGTAACTGACCTCCGAGCTCACCTGCCACTGAAACACCTGAGACTAGCATGAAAATCACCTGAGCCATGTAGCGTTTGTAGTCCATTCGTAGCTCATATTGCAGCCTTTTTTTCTTCTTCTCATAATCCACACCCAGGGGTAGACCCACAATGCAAGTATCACCTTGCAAAACAAACCCATTAAAATTTGACTGAGACAAACTTTTCGTGACAAAACAATTTTCAAAAAAAATAAATAAATCAATAAATACATCCATACCACAGAAAATCATTGACCTCTTCTGGCAAGATGGATAACTAATAATGACAGACTAATGTAGTCTTTAATAAAGGTATATACCTTTTTCTTTTGTAGAAAACTTGGGAGGGATGTTTTCTTTAACAGTTGACCCAAAAGCTTTAGATGGTTTTCCCTGTTAATCAAAAATAGAGAGAAGTTATGGATCCAAATTGGGAATGGGCACATTAAAAAAACATTTATGGAAATATAGACACTTCTGTATTTCCTCCAATAAATGTTCTATCCCTAATAATAGACTTTATTATGGATAGAATTAGGGATATATATATATATATATATATATATATATATATATATATATATATATATATATATTATTATATATATTATTTTTCCCAAAAATATATATGAAGCTAACCCTAACCTTTGCTATCTCTTTCTTAGCAAGCTTTTAGGTTTTTGTTTGTTTTTTAGTTTGTGTACAATCATTTCTTGGATGACATCTATACAACAATTGCACATTTCTAATAGATTTGTTAGGATTACGTTTCAAAGTGATGCTACCACACATCACTGAAAAAAAAATGACCCTACCATAAATGTACTTATTAAAAGCACCGATTTTGATATTGCTTTTTCTTGTCAACTGAACTTTATTTAATATACCTGTATTCCAAAAAAGCTGGGACATTGTATAAAAAATATGAATTAAAACAGAAAACAATTATCTAAAAGTGAGCCATTTTTCATATAAAACAAAACAAAACATTGGTTAAAAAAAAAAAAAAGCAGTAAGCTATTTAAATCCACAATATACTTTTCCGATACAAATGCGACATCATTCAAATTTGTCCAAAATGCACATTTATACGATCGATTGTCTTATGAAATTCAGCTTGTTTCAGCTTCATGAAGGGGAGGGGACAGAAAGAAACTTGGGATATTTAGAAGTTAAACCTGCTCCTGACCGGGTTTATTTCACAGAGTCAGTTACCATAGTAACCAACTCTTAATATGAGTTACCTCGGTTACTAAAACAGGCTCAGCTTAGCCCTATTTTTGCATTTCTCTGAGTTCAGATTCAACATACTCCAGAGTTTCTACGTAACCCACTTTCTGAAAGCGCTAGCAGAAGCTCAAAACAAGAATCAATAGCAACAGCAAAAAAAGAAAAAAAAAAAAACAAAAAAGCTGCCTGGCAACAGCAGAGAAGATCTGGCGAATGGGCAGCCAAATTACTGAGCCAAGTAGTGAAAGAAACACCCAAACACCAAGTAAAAGAGTTTACCTGTAATACCTGTAACGTAGGGATGGGAAATTAATTGAAAATGGCATTCAGAATCTATAACCAAAATAATCTTGCATATGTAAATTATTCAGTTTAATAAACCATTATTTTTCCCACTGTGTGTGTTCATTTACTGTTCCCTTACTGCATGTGTAGTCACATGGGATATTAGGATACAACCTGCACTGTATTCCTAAATTAGGAATTTTTTTCTACTAATATTTTTGGCATAATAAAAATAATAATAATAAAAATAAAAGTATTATGTGTAATAATACACATATATTTCATAATAATGGGAAATATTTCATAATAATAAACATGTATTTCATAATAATGGGAAATATTTCATAATAATAACATGTATTTTCATAATAAATGGGAAATTTTCATAATATACACATATATTTCATAATAATGGGAAATGTTTCATAATAATAAACATGTGTATTTCATAAAAATGGGAAACATTTCATAATAACGGATACGTATTTCATAATAATAAACGCCTGTATTTCATAATAATAGACTCATTTATTCATTGAATTATGACCCAAACGGGGCTCCATATCAAGGGTGCAACTTTTTTGTTTTAAAATGCATTTACAATGAATATCTAACTCATAAAGGAATCCCACTACAGAGCTTCCAACTTCCCAATGGTTGTTTGTGCGCATTTGTACTAATAAGTTATTAGGATTTGTCAGCTAAAAAAAGGAAACCCGAACGCTCGTGTACGCGCACCTTCATTTCCATGTAAGGAGGGTCTTGTTCTAAACTGGCTCGATCATCAGCCGCTCGCGCCTTGTGTTCGAGGATGAAGTTCTCCAGCTCATCATCCATCTCCGCCTGGGAAAGTTCAGCTAAGACTGCAACAAACGTTTCCAATTCATTTTAACATCTAAATGAGACAAATGTAAATATTCAAAGAAAAGCTTTCACTCGACTGAGCGTAACACGTTCGGGTCGATAAATGTCAAAATGTCGTTACTGTCTCTTTAAGCTGCCCGTTGTCAAGCAACGATAATAAAAAAGCGTCACATCACTAGCCAGCTAGCTAGCTCAGCAACTAATCAGATAATTATACATTCTTTAGCAGTAAGGTCATTCATAATACACGCAGAAACCGACGTTTTACTAAGGTTTTGATTAAATTAAAATTTACCCATATGTACCTAAAATGTTAGGTTTGTCTAAAGAAAAACAAACCCAAAGTAAAGAAAGCCAACAAAATATGACTGCTAATCTTAGCTAATGGCTATCAGCCTCGCGCTCTACAAGCTTTAGCTTTCTGTTGTCAGAATTCAACAAACCAACTTGCCAGCGTTTTTATAGATGTAAACTCGGTCTCCTTGTCCTTGTATAGTTTAATTATTTTTACAACCAGCGGTGCGCTGCCATCAAACCAGCTCTCTTCTTAAACGACCGTCCTGCCAGCCCTCTCTGATTTTACAGTGCGTCCATACAGCCGACATTACGGCAACCGCTGATGTTTTCACAATAAAAGCTGACTGTTATTTTAACATTTCTCCACATAAATGAACAAAATCGCCTGATAATGATAGTCATAATAGTTTATTGTTAATAATAATAATAATATTAAGAGGAAGAAGAAGGAGCATTAAACATTAAATCTGTGGAAATGTGAAAAATGTAATTTTCATATGTCCATTTCAAGTATCCCTTCTGGGAATGTAACTCACTAAATGTCAGACCTGTTGCAGTGTATGAAACGTTTGCCTTTGGTGAAAGGGATGTAATTCTTCCGAGTCCTCTCCGTATGGCAAATGGGTGATTTTGTAATGAACTTTTTAAATGGAACCTGGCAGCATGATCCACTTCCTGTTTCGTTGTGAATCATGCAGCCACTGTTTTCATGTACATCCACAAATCTATATGGTGCATGACAACTCTCATGAGAATATTTTTGTGTTAGTCTCAGAGTGATGTGATGAAACTGATGCATGTGCCAGTTAGAACAATGAATTAATTCATGGAAAAACATTGAAATTTACAGAATTCCCACAACAACAACAACAACAACAGTCTCAGACCGAATACACGTTTCTTTGGCCCACGGTGGCTCTTGGTTGGCATTACTGTAGGTATATGAGCCAATTATTTAATATCAATTGATCAGTTTTAATTTCAGTCAATTTTAGTTTCAATTTATGCTTTTCTTTAATTTATACAGTGGTATGGGTCTGTGTATGTGCATGTATGTGTGTGCATGTATGGGTGGTGTATCATGCACATGCATGCAAAGTATTGTACAAATAAAGTTTGATTTTGATCGGTAAGAGTAGGCCATAACAGTTCAGTTGTTGGATTATCTGCTGGGTTTTTGTGTGTTTAGGGGAACCGACTCTCTTAAGAAGTGAAAAGTCCCAGAAATGTGCCGTTCAAAGAAGCTGTCCCTCATTTTATGACCCACTTTTCTCTTTATTCCAACTCCCTTTTCATTCCCACAGACAATAAAAATGTATGTAGATGACAATCTACATACATAATGTGTACAGGAGAATATGACATATACTACTTTGGTTTGTTTGGTAACTACGTTGGGCTGAGGTTAATTTTGAACAATTTTATTGTTTAAGCTGAAAGGTTGGTCAGTCTCTACATCACGGCTGTGTTGATATGTATATTTCAAATGATTATACTCTCTACTTAACGGTAAATATTTGTCACATCAGGATGTGGAGGCAGGTGTGTCACCTTTGCAAACAAACCTATTAATCACATTCTGCTTTAACTCACTTTGTTTCACATACAGTTACAGTGAGATGCAACCGTAGCTCAAAGCAAAGTTTAATAAGAATCTTGACGAGACAGTATTTGGTTTTATTTTCCTCCTACTGCATATGCCAGTTGTTTGTGTATGTAAACCTTATTTTATGTTCAATTAGTCTAATCTACGTTATTTTAATCAGTCTGTATTTTGTACTTGCACTAAGTGCTTTTTTTTTAATTTTATTTTTATTTATTTTTATTTTAAATGTTAACTTTTTATTGTGGTTTCATGACATTGTACAGTAGTCTGTTTCTTGTATTTGCATTTAAATTACTGTCATTATTGTAAACCCTAATGTGTACTATTTTTGTTTGTCAAGGACTACAGACGGAAATTAGCTTGAGGCTAATACTGGTGCAGCCATCTTTTTAATGTAGCTGCACATTGTCCTTTAAATAAATAAATAAATAAAATATTTATGGATAATATACAACCCCCCCAAATAAATAAATAAATAAATCACAAACAATACAGGAAGTTTTGTTTTCAATTTATTGCTCATATAAAGGCTCTAAACAAATTTCGGTAAAAATAAAATCTATTGATAATAATCATAAATAAAATCATCACAATGACTTTCACATGAAATGATATTGCACAATTAGTCTCAACAAGGATCAAATAACACAAATGTTGCTGCTCAGTTTGTGTGTAGGAATGTTCAAAGGTCTGTGGATGATGACGACACTAACTGATAACTGTCCATGAATTCAGTCACGTTGTAGCCGTCCATCACATCTGCACTAGAAATTAGTGGTCAAACTTTTTTTTGTTAAGTACTCGGCCATGATTATGGACTGTAAAACAAAGGATTTCTTTTCCTTTTGCTTGAGCATACATCTGCAACTACAATGCCACTGGAAAAAAAGACAAAAAAATGCTGTTGTTTTTTTGTGTTTGAGGGATTTCTCATTTAAACGTGATCAGTGTAGTTAGAGAAGTCGTCAAACCCTCGCATGGTTTCTCTCTGTTCAGGTTGACATCTGCACCGCGGCACAGTTAAGTCAAACTCCCGCCTCTTTCAGATCAGTTGTTCATAATTTCACAGTAAACATGTAATAAACACAGTCAGGATGTGTCTAAGCATCAGCCGCCATCTTGTTAGAAGTTAATCCAGAAGGCTCTCTTCTCGTCTCGCCCGACGCTGTGATTGGTCGGCTACGGCGAAGCCAGAAAGATGAACAGCAGAGCCTCCGTACGATCCGGTGACTCGGTGCATGATGGGTATTTTGTTCATGGTCAGATGCTGTCCACCTCTGCTCTGAGTTCAGGACACAGTTCCTTGAGTAACATTTCCATCAACACCTAATGAAGACAGTGAGACACAGAATTAATGAAATGTGTTTTTATTATAAAGAAAATGTTTGATTTGCTATGCGTTTCTCTTACATAGAGAAGATGTTTATTGGCACTAGCCTCCTGCAGAGCGTTGAAGATCTTGATAATTCCATAACGAGCATTCTGCTGCCCAACAAGATTAGCTAAAGCATCTGATTAAAAAGAAAAGAAAAGATGCACACGCTTCATTAGTTTTTTGTTTTTTTAAGCATTAAGTGTACTGCAGACATCTGTGATATTAATACAACAAACCTGTTAAATAAGGATTAAGAGGACGTGTTTGCATGTGTTGCTACCTGGGATATTATCCAGAAGTTTCTGCTGAGCCCTTTCCTTGGTCTCGATACGTTCAGAATCGCTTCGGTCCTTGACATGTGGAGCCAAGTTCCCGTTGGGCCAAAACGTGTCCCTGAACACGCTGATGTAACAGACGATCATCTGTTCACAGAAGATCCAGTTTACAGTATCCCGGATCTGTCTAAAATAAAAATAAAAAAATAGATCAATAGATCAAGCTTAAAATTCTGACCTACTGATCTCAGAAACATATTCATAAAATATGAATAATCAATTAGTGACAATCTTCAATATCTACAGCTGTGTTAATAATATAAAATAATATAAGTGTGTCTTGGCAAACGTGTGGCAGACATAAAGTGAAATCACTGAATAAAAATCTATCTGACAGGAGCAACTTGACTGAGCTTGAACATTAGAATTCAGTTAAGCTCAACCACTGATTTATTGTTAGATGGAAAAAAAAAATTGAGCATCTTTCAGAATCAAAGTGTTGTAGTGTTGAAATGCAATCATGAACTGTCTGTGCTGTAATTTCAAGAAATTCACTCAAATAAGGCGTCACATATGATGATGAATACCTGAGATCTATGGAACCCCATTTGGGTCGTAATTCAATGAATAAATGAGTCAATTATTATGAAACACAGGCGTTTATTATTATGAAATATTTCCCATTAGTATGAAAATGGTTTTGTTTTTCATAAGAATGAGCTTTTACACAATAATGACTTTGTTTTTCATAAGAATGATTTGTGTGTCAATCACAGCAGAGAGGGCGGAGCCATTTATGTGATTGGCTGCTCTTTCATTCAGGCATAAGCAACAGAACAGTGAATATCGATAGTGGCATCATCAACAGTAACATTTTCAAAGGCCTCTATCGTCCCGACGATTTCGAAAACCTCATCAAAGCGGGTTAAAATAGTATCGCCTGATAAATTATCATTTTAACTAGTCGATGTCAGAGCGTAGAATGGAGAAGGATCAGCCAATGAGAGTGCAGGTCAACCACTGGCCCCGCCCACTGGCAAAATGTCATTATTATGTAAAAGCTTATTATTATGAAAAAGGCAGCCATTATGTAAAAACTCATTCTTAGATTAAAAAAAAAAGCCATTCTGAAATGAACCATTATGCATTAAACTAAGATTAAATAATAATAAAAATATATTTCATAATAATTACATTTTTTTAATCATAATGGGAAACATTTCATAATAATGGATACATATTTCATAATAATGAACGCCTTTATTTTCATAATAATAGACTCATTTATTCATTGAATTATGACCCAAACGGGGCTCCATAGAGATCAAGTCCACGTGCATATGTGTCTATTTTTTTCAAACAAACTTTTTAGAAAAGTTTGGCCTGAACGTTAAAAAGATGTGACGGCCTTAAGACGCATCTAAAATACAAGTACTTACTTGTTGATAGTCCTTCCAAATGTCACCTGGACTAGTGCGATTAGAGTCTTCCTCACCCACTTAAACACTGAGCAGGAAAAGAGACGGTGGAAAAGGAAAAATGTTAGGGAAAAAAAAAAGAATTAGAAATTAGAATTCCTATTTCTGTCAGTGAATTTCTCACTTCCTCTGAGTTCAAAGATCTCTCCTATAAGCATGAAGCAGGGCTCGGCCAGAGCGTTTCTCCTTCCATCTCCTTCATCGCCGTAGTCTGAAAAATCACTGTCGTCGTCGCCGTCCTCCTACAAACAGCAACAGGAAACAGATGCAGCGCAGTTGATGATGCGAGACCCTCGCAGTGTGATACACAAACGTGCTTTTACAAACTGTTCGTGAGTGTTTGCCTCAGGATGGGAGAAGAAGTCTCCAGGTAACCTTTCCAGGAAGGAGGCCAGAGAGAAAGATGATTTCTTCTGAACGGACATCACCTTCACACATTTAAACAAAATATTAATATACAGCCTCAAACCCCAAATCTGTGCATATACGTGTCTGTAGACCATCAGTGATTCATTTAAGATTTAAGTATGGTTACCTTGAGGTGTTCTGGAGACGGGCTGAGGAACGCATAGAGCGCCTCCGACTGGCACAATCGCTCATCTGTCAGCAGACGCTGAGCGCACACATGTGTACAGAAAAAAAAAAAAAAAAATGAAGGGAGAGAGCTGATGAACAAATTTGGATAATCTTTCCTCTGGGTAATTATATCAGATAGTCAAACTTTGTCACTTTATGTGTAATAAACTTACAGTTTCAGTTTTTTTTTGTTTTATGTTTACCTGGAGGAAGGCATTGAGCTGTGTTTTGCTCTTATCTAAGAATTTCTGGTCGATGGACTTGAAGGGCAGTTTACTCAACGACGGTAACTGAAGTTTCTTCAAGGATGGAAAACACTGAGAAGGTGATGAATACAATTAAAAATGTATATTTTTTTTACAATTATGGAGGGAATATCACAGATATACAAGGAGGTAGTGCTGGGCAATATGACGATACATATCGTGGGGACAATATAAAAGTGTATATCGTGCCATTTCTCTTCTATCGTTTCTATCGTTTCTAACCTAATTTTATCAATTATTACAGCAAATATGTAATTAAATAACCTGCAACGATAAATTTGATAGAATCATATCTACTTCTACAAAGTAGCCTTTTATGTTTGCACTTTTATTCATGGTTAATGCCTTAAACAGAGTTCTCTTCAACCCTGATGTTTACTTTAGACACTTTATATTGGTTTGCAAACTTTGCACTACAAGGTTACAGATTTCAGAAAGTTGAAAAATAATTTGTGTTTTTTTTTTATAGCTGAACTTCAGTGCAAAAATGTGTTTTTCCTCTCAGAAACTGTTGTGCACTTTAAAAAAATGTGAAAGCTACTGTACCTCTGTACCTACCTGTTTTTGCTGCACTAAAATGTATGTTTGTGACAGTTCAGCTAAATGTCCTTTCAAAATAAAGTTGAAAAGTAAGCAATTAAATTTTTGTCAAACTTTTCAGAGAATAACTGAAAACATACTTTATTATTGTATATCGTGATATATATCGTTATCGTGATATAAAATAGTCCATATCGTGATATATAATTTTTTCCATATAGCCCAGCACTACAAGGAGGTTTTGTGCTCGTTACCTCGGTGAGTTTGCGGTGTAATATCTGGAATTCAGTGAGTTTCCTCTGGACGCTCCAGCAGCTGTTTGCAGTTTCCTCTCCGTCTACCAGACTTACAAACACACTGTAACAAGCTATCGTCTCACCACCTTCTTCAGCAACCTGAAACACACAAACGCACGTAGTTAAATATGGGTTGAAAGTAGGGATGCACGATAACTGTTTTTTAAAACCGATACCGATAACTTTCAGCTCCTAAAGGCCGATACGGATAACTGATAACACACACACACACACATACCTAAGATCATTACATCAATACTATGAACAAAATCAAAAATAGTTTTGACTTTTTAAATAAACAGATATTTATTTTTTCCAATGAAAAACTATTGTCAAGCCTCTCAAACATTTTCTTAAAGCTATCAAACAAACCTATTTGATATCTCACATTAACTTAAATAAGGTTCATTACTGACTGATATAAAAAATAAAGGCTCCTTGAACTGATGGAAATACATGCATCAAAATTATTAACTGAAAAAGATTAACATTTAAAGGATTTTGACTTGTGGTTCCATTTAATTAATACCTTTATTTAAAGTAAGTGAGGTTCAGTAGTTTTTATTTTTTAATCTCATGGAAGCTTTAGATGAGAGGAGTGAGGGAGAGGAGAGGCTGCTGCTGGGTTGAGCACTTTAGCATTAGCTTCCGTTAGCTCACATTAGTGCGATTTTAAAACTCCATGGAAGCGATTGTTATGTTGTAGGTGGCTGATCAGGTTTTACGTATTAAAGCTTGTGCTTCCCTCCTCGTAGAATTCACTCGGAGGATTCGTCACAAATAACCACCAAACTATCTTCTTCTGAAACTTTAACGAAGTTCCACGCCGCCATGTTTGTTGTGATCAGTACACTGTGCTCCAGGCTGCATTCAAGGTGTAACGTAAATTCCCCCGTTTCCTCGTTTGCTAGTCGTTCTTTCAGCCTTTTCTATTTTTTTTCTTTTTTATGTGTAACATGTGGGAAAATACTGCAAATATCAATTCAAGTTAGTAACTACCAAAATTATGACCGAGTTAACGAGTTGTTTTCTGGCATGAGGGAGTATTCTTGATTTTCCTTAATCGTTTTTCTGATTATGTTGACGTCACTTGAACATAACATTCACTGCTGGTCATTCAAGGCTCAGAGGGAGCGAGACACTGCCGTGTTGACAGAAATATAAATGTTATCGGGACTATTCGTCGTGATATCGGAGTTATCGGGATGACGTCATAATTTCCTGTTATAGTTATCGGTCCGATAGTTATCGTGCAGCCCTAGTTGAAATGACAACATTACATTCACTATCTCTGTATTGCTGTACACGTGTCTTGGGACGACAAAATAATCTTAACGTTTTCAATCAATCAGTCACATGGGGAGAATTGCAGTTGTGTTCAAAATAGCAGCAGCGTGTTTAAAAGAGCGAGTAAAGCTCACAATCCTTATAAGAGCTTTTATTTCCAAACATGCAAATGTATTGGAAACACTGCACATTCTATTCCAAATTTAACACATGAAGAAAAATTAATCAAATTTGGCCTCACGCAATTCGTTTTAATTTTTTTCACTTTTTTTTTTCTATGAATATTTTTGAAAGTTCCACGATGTACTGAGACCGCGAAGTGTGGGGGATTACTCTACGCACAAGCAACTTTAAATCTTCTTTGATCACCCTGAAGCTGATGGCTGATTGGCTATTCTTCAATACATTCGAATAGTAGTTTTCTTTTTTCTTCTAGGTCTTTCTGGTTTTGGCTGCCATTTCAAAGCATTTGAAATTATTTAAGTTGATCAGCCCATCTTTTTTTGGCACTTCTTTATATGTTTCCCCTTCCCAATCAACTTTTTATAAAAAATAAGCCATTCTTCTGAACAATGTCTGGAAAAACCCATTTTACTCAAATTTTCAGAGAAATACACTATAACCAGGAAGCACAACATTTCCAGTGTTTGTCCTTGTATAAGAGACACAGTTTTTTTTTTCCTCACTGAATTAATGATAATATTTTAAACAGTCTAACTTTTTTCTTCACTTTTTGTAAAGTAAAGAATAAGACTTTTTTTTTAACAAATAAGACTTTTTTTTTTTTCTTCAAGGTTTGGTTTGGAATAGAATGAGCAGCGTTGTCCATGTATTTGCATGTCTGGAAATAAAAGGTTAAAGTGAAAATGTTTATTTTAATTTAAACACAGCTATTATTTTGAACACAACAAACCAGTTTGTTGCAGACTAAACGATTGTCTCACATAAATTACTAAACATGGCAAGTCTGTGTTTGGTTTGCTTTCACAATCTGTTTGTTTCATATTCAAGAACATATAGAAATGTTTTGTTCTAAATGCAATGGAACCAGGATATGATTTTCTGCATAAAATCACAATTTTGTCAATTATTCAAGTTACCGCAATTTCTCTCCTCTCTGCTCATCTGTTAACGTCCCCAATCATGCTGATGTGAAGATGAGAACAAACAGCTGCGTAATATTTCGTGTGTAAGTCAAATGTGCCGTTTGCTGGTTTGTTGATAATTAGAAGTACTCTAACCTCAGCGGTTGTAATAGCAGCTCTCCAGTGGCCCAGATTTTCACACCACCAGTCGGTCCTTGTGATGTGCTGCTGGAGCTCACTGTGCTCTTTTTCCATAGCTCCGATTTCCTCCTTTAGTTTGCTCACGATCTAAAAACAAACATATGAGACAGATTGTGTGCAAATCAGAATTATATGAACGATTAAGACGAATAAACTTCATGTCGAAACTTCTGAGGGCGTCATGAAGAAAGATCTTATTAGTGCTGATATTGTGTTTGTCTTTGATGTGCTCCGTTACCTTTTTGTCTGGTTTGGGTGCGTTCTGGATGGATCCCAGCGCCTGACGCTTGTATTCCAGTTTGTCGTAGAGTTGGCACAGTTTAGTGGCAGCGTAGCTGGCCTGTTCGTTTATTCCTTTACTACCCTCATCACACTCTTCCTCTCCTGCATCTAGACCCTGGCACTGTGCAAAGAGGGACAGCAATTAATATTTATGTTAAAAAAAACAACAACATGTACCTTCATATAAATTAATAAACATTAGGTAAGTATCAAAATTTCACAAATTAGTGCATGTTTGATTTTTGTATTTGAGCATGGCTGACCTCTTCCCCTTTTTCGTCAGGACTACACTGTGATTGGCTGAACTGCTCATCTCTTCTGATCAGCCGGTCGTAGAGGTCAGAAACCAGGAAGGAGGGGTAGTAACGTTCTCTCATCGTCTCGGCAACCTGGGGAATAATTGAAAACAGTGAAATAAATAATTAATGTCAATCTCTCTCTCTCTCCCTAATATATATATATATATATATACATACATATACATATATATATATATATATACATATATATATATATACATATATATATATATATATATATATATATATATATATATATATATATATATATATATATATATATATATATATATATATATATATATATATATATATATACACACACACACACTTAAATATAGATATAATATATTACAATATTCACCTGTTCTTGTAATCTAACAAACACCTGAGTTCCTCTGTTGCCCACGAGACTCTGCTGGATCTCCTTGAGCAGAACCTTCTCCACTGGAATCTCTCTACTTTCCACAAAGAACTTCTGGTAGATTTCTCCTACAATTTGTGGCACCTCATTCTATCAAACAAGTTAACAAATACCACTTATTTAAAATACGTTCTTCAATGAGCGTAAGCAATTTAGCAATTGTTATATCATGAAATTAATTATTCTCTGAAGCTTCCTCTACAGAGCAGGAGTCGAGCCTCTGTACATGGCCCCCCCTGCCTAAACCACTTAATAAGCTGCTTTTATAATAATAAGTGATGTAATGTGTGAACAGAGTACCTTGCTGGCAGTTTTAAGCGTATCCACAAGTTCCCAGAAGCTTATCAGTGCTCTCCTATCAACTCTCTCCATGTAAACTTTAAAATGCTCTCTGTAGCTAGGATTACACAAAATGTCGTCAAATTGAAGAATCTGAATGAGGACAGAAATAAAAAAAAAAAAAAAAACATATAAATGAATTAATAAATACGTCAGGCAAGGGGGCTGAATACTTTTGCAAGGCACTGTACATGAAGAGATTAACAAAAGTTTATTTCGTATTAAAGAAAACACTCATTGCGTCATAAACCTCGTACCTTCTGACTTTGTGGCTCATCGCCGTCGTCAGTTCCTCCGTCCTCGTTGTTTTCATAGTTTGGTCCACCGAGGAGACGGATCCGTTTCTCACATTGTTTCTTGGCAACAGTCAGCTGATTAATATATCGTTTCATATCTCTGGCCCTGAGCAGGTCTGCCTTCATGGCTGCAGACTCTTTACCTTTTCGCTCTAAGAGAGAGGTAACATGGGTAATCAAGAAAAGGCTTAGCTACCTTTGGTCACTTAATAATACAGTCATTCAATACTCGAGTTACTGCTAAAACATTTTTCTAGAATGGCACCTCTTGCTAACCAGAAACACATGCTTCTGTTACCTGTTGGTGACAGAAGCATGTGTTACTACAGGACATGACTATATATGTACTACAGGATATAAATAATCATATTTTGCAAAATGCAGCTTGTTCCATGTTAAAAAAAAAAAGTGTGTCGTCTTTACCTTTCTGCTTTTTGAGCTGAGGCAGATTACTGATGGTGGTGGCATGAATAATTTCTACTACTATCTGATACCTGTGAAGGGATGAAGAAGAGACAAAAACATTAGTTCTTCTTGATGAACAAAGAAACTCAAAACAGGTAGTCTTGGTTAAATAAGATCTATTAGTGTGACAAATAAAACATGATACGCTAAGATACAATATAGATAAGCTAAGAACAGACATTTACTGAGGGCACAATATCAATGCATTATATAACCTGACGTATACACAACATACTGAATCATATATTATGTAGCGTAAACAAATGTAAATGTGTTTTCATGTACAAAATTAACAAAAAAAAAAAATTTCAGCAAAAGTCAGTGAGGAACTGATATTTAACTAAAATAAGACAATATAGCACTTAATGGTGCTATCATGTTTTATGTCACAAACAAACCCTTTAGGAAAGTTAATATGGTAGTGGTTAAGCTAATTTGGGGTGAGGTAAGTTATTACGGCCCACGTGATTATGAGGGCCCGATTGGAGGAGGAGGGGCCATGTGTGTCAGGGTAGCGGCCAAAGGGGGGGGCATTGACATCCCATCCTTCAGCATCCAAGCATGGGACATAGATCGGCCACGGTTACATGATGTTTTTAATTCGGAATTAATTATTCCGAATTACATGATTCAGAATGAAACTATTTTCCTTCGAGTTTACATGGAAATAGTGATTCTGAATTGAGGTTTACATGGAAAACACGTTTGTTCGGCTTTATCCAATTCTGCTTAAGGGCTGAGGGTTGGGAAGGGTTCTGATTGGATGGGGGGGGGGGTGGACATCTTTACGTAATTACGTCTACCGGAAGATAACAAACAACATGGAGGACTACATTATTATGTTTCCAGCCATCTGTTCATTTAATTATTTCCAGTTCCTCCAAGCTATTTATCAAATAAATCGTCTCTGCTCTTGAACACCGTTTACTGTGTGCTGCCATCTTGAAATTTTGTGTCGAAAACAAGCCCAGCGCAGAATATAATCGTGACAGACGGGCAAGAGAACGAGCATGCGCAGAAAGACCGGAATTAATTTAAAGCAGAATTACCGCGGAATTATTCTATTTGGATTTAAAATCAGAATAAACAAGCCACTTACTTCAGAATTAAGTTTAATTCAGAACGGACATTTTCATTTGGAATTAGGTGTTTACATGGTCATTTTTAATCATTTTAAATTGGATTTAATTTTAATTCTGAATTTAAGAGGAATTAAACTTCCCATGTAAACGCACTGAAAGTCACCTATCTGGTAGGGAAGGAGCCTGAACTTGGGAGTGTGACTGGAAGGACAGTCAGGGCTGGGCAATTAATCAAAAATGAATCAAAACCAACATTCAGAACCAATAATCTAATTTTGGTCATGCCAATGCAGTGCAGTCCATTTACCATTTAAATCGTTCCTCTTCTTTGAAAAACTCATGAGCATATATGGTTAAGCTGAGAGTGCTTTCTTTCTCATATTTTAACAATAGCTGATCATATTTGCAGCAAAAACATCATCATCAGTGCTGGATGAGGGAAAAAAATAAAATATCAAAATATTTTCTGAATTAATCATAATCAAGGTGGCTTTGCTCTTTCTGCAGTAGAATGGTAGGGGGCAGTTGGCTGGGTACATAATTCATCTATTTGTATCAGGCATGGACTCCTCCAAATTTAAAGTCCTGCTCTGACTCCACCTATCAAATAGCAGAATTGCCAAAATGTTTCCAGGAACCAGTGTAAATGTGAGCCTGGCACCCTTAGCCATATGTTTTGGGGCTATCCAAGGCTGAAAGTCTTTTGGGAGGGGATTTTCGACACAATAGCTGCAGTGTGGAAAATAACAATTCAACCAAACCCTGTCACGGCCTTATCTGGTGCCACTGGACTGTGAGATTTCAGCCGCCCAGGCCACAGCGGTGGCCTTTACTGCACTTCTAGCACGATGGACTATCTCGCTTAAGTGGAAGAACAACTAAGATATGTAACTCAAGGCTCAGAGAGAAAATTCAAAAAGCTGTAGCAACCGTTCCTATTTTATGTTGGGAAGCTCCATGTGGAATAAGTATTGTCAATGGCCCTGGTTTTTTTTTTTTTAACTGATCGGCATTATTTGTTAAGCTGTCATTGCTTTGCGTTGTCAGAATGTCTGCAGATTTTTCTTATTGTCATTAACGCAAATATTTTGTGTAAACTAATGTCTATTTTCAATATTATTATTATTTATCTTTATTTATTTTTTACGAATTTTATGGTGTGTGTGCAAAGTATTTTAGTTGTTAGATGTTCTCGCACTGCGTGTGTAGCTGTATATGTTATAAAATCCAATAAAAATATTCAAAATAAAAAATAATCATAATCAAGGTAACTTGTTCAATGAATCGAGATATTGATTCAAGGTCATATCAAGGTCATAACTGGAGATGTCATCAGATGGTGGAAGGAAGGCTTCAAGTCTGGGTCTCTATGTTTAGGCTGCAGCATCCACAACCCAAATTTGGGTGAGAGGAAGGATGGTTTATTATGGATGTGTGTGTCTGCTGTCATACCTGAGTTGTTTGAGGAAATTGACATCAGTAGAAGTTGATATAAGTTTGATGAAGTCCTCGTAAGAGGCGGCGTAAGTATAGGCTTTCTTCTGCTGCTCGGCCTGCTGCTCCCTCTGTTCCAGTTGAGACAGCAACATCCTGTTTATGGAGTCTGGATCACTGAGCACGTCAACCAAAGGCTTCAACACTGGCACACGTGCACAGACACAGGGGGAAAATAAATTAATACATTTTAGTAAAATTAACATTCATGTTTTTTTACATAAATTCTTAAAATATGTGTGGTATGACAGCATCTGTATCTTTCATACACACTTAACTGACCAATGTGATTGTACGTGCATGTGGGTGTGTGAAAGGTCATAATGAGTGAAATCTGATTTCCAGAACAGAACATAAGAAAAAAAAAACCAGTGAATCATTACAAATACAATAGTTATATTAAAATACTTAAGTTCAAGCAGTTTACGCAATGCAAAAATAAATAAGTGATGATATGGGTTCTGGTAAACATTTGTTCAAAAAAAGAAAAGAAAAGAAAAGGAATTTTGTTAAAGATTCTTTAGGTGATAGAGAACAAAGTTGACACTTTACTGGCCATTTAACTTGACTACTGCACATTCAGAGTGCAATAAAACCCCAGTTAGAATGAATACTTCAGAAAAGAAAATCATTTACACCGAATGTTTTGACTTTATTCGCCATTTCTAATAAGGTTTGAGTCACTTGCATGTGACTGCGTTCAAAGAGAACAGCGACACATCTTTTTAAACAAGCATGCTAAATATGGCACAAACTTGTTATTGATGTGAAAAGAGGAAAGCACCCGTAAAAAGTTCACTAAAATTATATAAATGTAGATTTTTTTTTTTTTTGAGAACAGTCCAGCATCCACTTAATGACAGTAGAAGTTATCCTGCTATTGTACAAGAAAAAAAAAAAAAACACACACACACACACACACACACACTTAAAAATCTTTTATCTGATGGTGAAGTTTTGACAAAAAAAATAAAAAAAGGATGATGGAATTATCTGGTAAATTCAGACCATGTTTTAATTAAACCATTCAAGGAAGGACATTTCATTTAATCAACAATTTAACCGTGAGAGTATGGGGTCAGTGGGAAGACATGTTGCCCATCACTAACAAAAAAAAAAAAAAAAGACATGTGAAATCTCATCTAGTGCAGGTGTGACCACACTACCTCCATACCTTTGGAAGTGATGACTTCTGTGAGGCAGCAGCGTAGTGTTTGCGACTTCACATCCTTTTGGGGCAGCAGACAAAGCAGCAGTATTCTTGCTACACAGCGAAGAAAGGCCATCTCCATGTCTGAACTGATCAAACAGGGATGAAGAGGAAATGGCCGAGCAACTTCCTCCGGTCTTTATGCACACATGAAAAAAAACAAAAAAAAAACACACATATCAAGACTTGGAAAGAACCAGAAAGGGAAGAACTATTCTTAAGTAATATTCAGACTGTTTTGATGTCAGATTATATAATCCAAGACACAGCCTTACAAACACAGCTAACACTGTTTGGAAAACATGAAGAAACAAGACACATTGCTGTTACAATGTTTTTTTTTTCCATTTGAACAATTGAACAATGGATGTCACACCTCCTCCATTACATATTTGTAAAACAACACTGGTACTTTGAGTCATAAATCCAAAACTATTTATAGCAGTTCAGGTCTCCGTGCTCCAGTATATTCTGTCCATTTGAAGCTCCCGTTCTTAAACGCCTCTGATTGTGGTCTTAGAGCAAATGTCAGTTTCTCCATGGTGTAAATTCCTTAAACAGTTTCCTGCCAGTCTTCCAGTGTAGGCACGTTGGGTTTGTAACTACTTCCTTGTTATAGCCTTCTTTGCTGGAAATTTACAATTACTGACTGCGGCGAGGCCGTCTGTGGTGGTCGCGAGCCAGAGCTCTGGGACAGTGCTGTATTTTCAGGTCGAGCCCATCGGAGACATCCAGCTCTGACTTCAGTAGTTTGGCCACAAAGTTCATCATGTTTCTTTCTTCTTCACCTTCAGGTATTAGAGGCGAATGTTATTTCTCCGCGACCGAGTCTCTAAATCCGTAATTTTTATCTGCATGGACTCCTGTTTATACTGCATTTGTCGGAGCGAATCCACCAGGTCAAGGTTACGCTCCTCCAGCTCAGCCACACGCATCTCGGGTTCCTCGACTCGGTTCGTTGTGTTTTTCAAGTTGCCTCTAATGTCTCCCAGAGCTCGGTTAAGCTCGTCACGGAGTTCAGTCAGCTCTTTCCTCATGTTGTTTCTCAATTCAGACCGGAATAATTGCAGCTTGTCCTTGACATCTGATCGTATAGCCTTAATTTCATTGTGTATAATAGCTAGCAAGCTAGTTTCAGTCGTGTTAGTCCGGCCGAGATAGGTAAGCTAGCATCAGCGCCATCATCACTCTCCATGGCTACTTTCTCGGGTTTTTGGGATCTTGTATTCATTTGGCTTTTAGCTCTGCTGCGTTTATCCTCTTCCTAGTATAAATTTACTACTTTACCGCATTAAAGTACTTGAATCTGGGGATGTAATCTGTGTCTCGGAGAGAGCGTTGGAGTTAAGCTGCCATTTTGTCTCCTTGCTCACCGGAAGTCCCTCTGCTACAATGTTTTAAAACTACTGACAATAAGGGAAGTGAGACATATCTGTAGTGCAGGGGTGTCCAAACTCGGTCCTTGAGGGCCACTGTCCTGCATGTCTTAGATGTTTCCCTGCTTCAGCACACCTGATTCAAATGAATGGGTCGTTAACAGACTTGTGCTGACCTGGATGACAAGCTGATGGTGATCCATCCATTAGAATCAGGTGTTCTGAAGCTGGGAAAGATCTAAGACATGCAGGACAACGGCCCTCGAGGACCGAGTTTGGACACCCCTGCTGTAGTGTGTGAGAATCACCACTGTTTATCTGCTTTCCCTATGTGTGTTCATACTACTGAAGACAAGGAGAGTACAGTGATCCCTCGCCAATTCGCACTTTAAGTTCCGCAGTTTTAGTTATTCAGGGATTTTTCATAAATATATAATCTAATTAAAAAAATCAAGAAAAAAATCACGGAATCATCACAGGATGTTGTGTGCGTTCTCTCACAGTGAAGAAATGCTGTGAGCCAGCCTGGCCCCTTTAAGAAGGTAGCCTTATGGGTAATGATGTGGCCTTATGGGTAATGTAGTGTGAGTGTCGTGGGACGGCAGAATGAAAACGGGGTTAGATGAAAAGTGTAGTGAGCATCAACAGCAGCCCAGCGTGTATAGATTTACATTCTCTGTTAACCAACAGGAGCCCAACAATACAACCTGTGTGATGTTACAAGTTCCTGCAGTGCCAGAATAAAGTTCCCGTCCCATGCAGAGAAAACCGGACTTTTTGTTTTGTTGTTGTTAGCGTGTTAGCCGCCAATTACAAACCAAAAATAGCACAATACCAGCAGTTTGTTTACTACGGTTCAGAGACCAGAGGCTGTGAAGGAAACAGAAAGACCACAGTTGAGCCTTTGTCTTGTTTCGCTGCAGTGTCTCGCTACTTTTTTGTGTTTTTTTTTAAACATATTTTAAAACACATTATTTAGGCTTGGGGGGGGGCTCCGGCTCCCGTTAGCGGATTCTGATTTTCGTGGGGGGGGATGTAGGGTTATCGTACCAGAGACTCAAAATTATCGTATTTTGAGTGAAATTATCGTACATCTGTTATAACCAAAATAACAAGCCCAATGATGCGCTATAGTCAAATATAATCACTCTATTGATAAATAGCGTCCCACAGGCACTCAGAGCTTCATGGTGTCAGTGTGTTAACAGCACCACATCAGCCCCAACTTACAGTTGCATTATGGCTAATGTGTCCCTCAAAAAACAAATTAGAGGCAGGAACTAAGAGCCAAGTTATGAGTCCTGGAGGTGATTTTGGAGACTCATTTTTTTCCCCTTGCTTTTTCTCTTCTGCTTAAACTCCTGATATCTCGCTTGACTTCCTGATCTGGTCCTGACTGTGAGCGTCTCGTGGGGCGCGTGCAGCTGACCGTTCAGCCTATCATGCTCGTTATTCTGAGACAAACACTTGTATCCGCTCAGCAAAGCACGATTGGCTGGAAATATGTCACATGGGAACAGATGCCTTCAGGGTTAAAAAAAATAAATAAAAAAAAACTCCGGCAGACAGTTGCAGCAGGCAATAATTTGAAATTGTCAAATTATCGTACATTTGGCCTTTTTTTGGATTATTGATCGTACATCGTACAGAGGGCCAAATCATCGTACAAATACGATAATTATCGTAATCCTGGCAACGCTGTGCGTGGATGCAACGCATACACACTATTGGCAACGTTTGTCATTGTGCTTGGTAATATAGCAAATGACCAACAATTTAAATGTGAATTTTAGTAAAGGTTATTATGTTATAAGTGAAAACATGTAAACTTAGTCAAGCCCATTAATCTGATTAATTGGTGTCCGGGATGACTGATTGCAGGTCCCGGCACAATTCCACCTGGAAGAGTCCTAAAATGACATTTCATGAGAGGGTTAGGCCCTTACTCATGGCCCCTACTCATGGGCTGGCTTTAGCTTTAGCTTTAGCACAGCCACAGAACCACAGAGCACCGCACAGTTTAACCAAAAGGAGGCTTCAAAGGCTCTTTGTACAAACCAATGCATCACCTGACCACATACTTCATCCAGTTACATAGATACAGTCTGTGGTTAAGCTGCATTTAGATTTTGTCCAAGACCTTGAGCTAATATTAGAGAGGGAGCACTCGTTAGAGGAAATACAGAAAAATTGATTACTAAAAATCACTTTATGTACCTTGCAGATGCAGCTTTGAGGTCAGTGAAGTGTGTATGAAGGATACGGATGCTGTCATAACACACGACATTGACGAGATCGATGTCTGCCAGCCTTGATCTCAACTGTCCAATCATCTGCCACCAGTCCTCCAGCAGCATCGAATACAACTGGCCCTCATCATGACTCAGAGGGATGTACCAGGACAGGATGTAGTCTCTGTAGGCGTAGTCAAACACTGGAGGAAACACAGAAGGATAATACAATTACAATACACAGAAAACCTCTGAACATTATTGTGAAAAATGTATTTAAAAGATTTGTGCAAGATTTTCTTAGTACTTAAAGAAACAAACTGTGCTGTCATTGGCTTTTATTCATGAAATGTGAGCAGAACGCATTTATGCATGCGCAGAGCAAAATGTACATGTTTTGGCATTCATGAAAATGTTAGTAGCACCGAACCTTTCATAGGTACAAACAAAATCTACTCCTGCCTCTAACCATCAGTATCAGACTTTACAATGTTAATGCCTACCGGTCCAAATCCAGACTGTGAGGCATGTCAGTCCGGACCCCACACAACTCTTAAAATTACCCTTTCGCAAATACGTTGATAAATTATTTGTAATTATTTGTATTTGTCCAGATCTTTCAGCTACAGAGTACATTTGATGCATCATTAAATGGGGAAGAAAAAAAAAAAAGTCAAAGACAACCACAAATTCTTTAGGAGCTGGAAACCTATATCAGTCACGAATAGGACCAAATTTCAACACCCAAACTCCAGAAACTCATAATTCGATGCCCAGAGATCTTCAAACTGTTTTGAAAAGAAGAGAGGATGGTAGAGGATGGTAAACATGCCCCTGCCCCAGCTATTTTGAGACCTTAGCAGGTATCAAGTGTGAAATGAGCTTAGTGGATATAAGCAAAAAAAATTCCCAGTTTAAACATTTGTTATGTTATCTAGGTTCTGTTGTGAATAAAATATTGGCTCATGTGATTTGAAAGTCTCATAGTTCTCATTTTATTCAAATTTTAAAAAACGCCCCAACCTTTCTGTAATTCAAAATGTACCGTCATGGCTGAAAGTTTTGCACATAAAGACCAAACATCTCCAAATGTCTGTAAAATAAGTTGAAATTGACAAAAGTATTTGTCAAATTCTTTATTAAGCTAATAATAACACAGGAACTTTGTTTTTTTAACATAACTTAATATTTCATTTAAATAATATATCACACAGAAATTGCTGTGGCAAAAGTATTGACACCTTGAATTCAGTATTTGGTAGCACATCATTTGGAGAAAATGGCTGCTGTCAAACGCTTCCTGTAGGTTTCAGTGAGATGCCTCCACCTCTCTACGGCCAGTTTGGACCAGTCTGCTTTACCAAACTGCTCCAGTTGACCCAGATTAGAAGGGTTCCTTCTTCCAACTGCCATTTTCAGATCCCTCCACAGGTGTTCAATGGGACTGAGATCTGGACTCATTGCGGGCCTCTTTAGAACCGTCCAGCGTTTTCTGTTGAACCGTTCCTGGGTGCTTGTTGATGTGTGTTTTGGGTCATTGTCCTGCTGGAACACCCATGATGTTGGACGAAGACCCAGCTTCATGACACTTGGTGAAACATTTCTCTCCAAAATACCTTGGTAATCGCCAGATTTCATAATGCCACGCACACATTTAAGGCACCCAGCACCAGAGGCTGCAAAACAACCCCAGAACAATAGTGGACCTCCTCCATGTTTGACTGTAGGGAGGATGTTCTTCTGCTTGAAGGCTTCATTTCTTTTCCTGTAAACACAGAGTCTATGTGATTTACCAAAAAGCTCCAATTTGGTCTCATCTGTCCACAGGACATTTTCCCAGAAGGATTTTGTCTTGTTCAGGTGTGTTTTGTCTTTCTTGTGTGTCTCTTTCAGTAGAGGCTTCCTTCTGGGTCTCCTACCATAGAGCCCTCTTTCATTGAGCTGGCGACGGATGGGACGCGTTGAAAAAATTGTTCCTTGTGTCTGAAGGTCAGCTTGAATCTGTTTAGCAGTTGGCCGAGGTTCTTCTGCCTCCATTCCAACAATCCTTCGCTGTATCCTTTCGTCCATAATTCTCTTGCGGCCACTTCTTGGAAGGTTGGCTACCGTACCATGAGCCTTAAACTTCTTTATAACATTTCTCACAGTGGATCCAGGAACATGAAGGTCTCTGCAGATGGACTTGTAGCCTTCAGATTGTCTTTGCTTTGCTACAATCTTTTCTTTGACTTCCTCAGACAATTCTCTGCTTTTCTTTCTTTTGTCCATGCTCAGTACGGTCATGTGACTCACAACAGCAGAATGGGGGGGGGTTGCTCCTTTAAACTGGTTGGATGACTGATTACTAAACTGCTGTCACCTGTAAACTCACCACAGGTGAGTTCAAGGTGAATGACCTGCTTGAAATTCATTTATTCTTTGTAAATCTAAAACCTTTGTCACAGCATTTTCTGTGTAATCTATTATTTAAAATTTAATATTAAGTTCTGATTAAAAAACAAAGTTCCTGTACTATTATTAGTTTAATAAAGAATTTGAGATGCCAAATACTTTTTGGAGTTGTTGGGTCTTTATGAGCAAGGGTGCCAAAACTTTCAGCCATGATGGTACCTGTAATCACAAAGTGTGAACAGCATGTTGAACGAATATGATTTATTACCTTCCTTCAGGGCTTTATCCACGTTGTGTGAGACCACCACTTTTCTGCTCTGGCTTGACTCCTGCGCTGCCAACAAAAAACGACCCTGAGAAAATAAATAAAGCACATCTTGTTTTTGTTTTTATTTCTTTTTTTTTTTTTTTTACATAGGGACAACAGCCTAAAATAAGGACCACAGCAGGAGAGGCAAGAGAAACCTGAAAACTGTATCACTAATAAAGGTGATTTTCTAGGTTGATGATAAATTACTGGAAGGACAATCTACAAATACTGTTTACAGATCACACCATGTCTTTTGAATTTTTTGACGTACAATCAACCATTATTAACCAATATTATTTAATAGTATTATTTAATAGTATTTAACACCACTGTTTGATAAATCACAGATGATAAAGTATAATGATTTGACAGTTTTTGATATTAAACTGATTGTCAAGCAATGTATGCGTCATAGGGATGTAACGATATGAAAAATGTGATATCTCGATTATCGTGATCAAATTATCACGGTTTACGATATTATCCCGTTATTCTTAATTGCTGTACAATTGTCTAAAAAAAAACATACATTTTAATAATTTCACAAAATCTTGTGATTTTCTTGTCATATTGAAACATCAGAAGCCAAAATCTTATGAAACTTTTACATTCGGAAAAATAACTGGCACAGAAAGAAGTTTTATTTTAAATGAACAAAATAAGTAACAGGAACAAAGCTTATTTGTCTAAATAAACACTTTAACAACCATAGTAGGTCAAAATATGCAAACAATTATCAGGAACAAAAATTATAGTGCAAGTTCAAATGAAATAAACTTTTGATTTTAAGCTGAACCTTAAATAAGTATAAATGTGCAAATAAAGAAACAGTTGTTTAGGAGCCAAATATGTTGTTATGAATTGTAGTTCACTCTGTGTGTCTGTGGGTGTCGCTGTGTTGTTACCTGACAAAGAAACAGCCAAGACTGAATTAAAATCATAAAAATAATAAATAAATAAATAAATAAGATAGTGACATCACAACCAAAAAAAATTCCTTAGCGTTGCCACAATAATAATATAATATGCATTTCCGATGTCAGAACTATACCTAAAAGTCATATCACCATAATTGAAACACTTTCTATTGTGATATATATAATTTTATTGAATTATTGTCCATCCCTATTCATTTATTTTCATTACCTGCTTAAATCTTATTCAGGGCCGCAAAGTCTGATCCAGGTGAGAGCCGGGGTGGACCCCTAGCAGACCACCAACACACACTAACAATCTAATCAACTGACCTAAAACAAACTAATCAGAAGACAAGAGTTCTCATTATCTATTTACACTGTACAACAAAATCATTTATTAAAAAATGCAGCAGGCTCACTTCAAAAAAGACCATCTCTGCTTTATTTTACAGCTCGTGGAGATGTAATTGGACTAAAATAGCATATGAGTAATTTTAGTCAACGGTTTTTTTTTGGGTACCTGAAGTGGTACAGGTTTAAGTTTCTGCATTACACTGGTCATCAACCCTTTTTGTGCGTTTTATTATTTCAGCATTGTCAATGATTTGCTCAGTTTTGTTGTGATTTCATCTCATTTCATGTTCATGTGCAAACTGCAATTCAGAACTTTTCAGTTTAAGCGTAGAAGACATATTGTTACCTCTGACAAGGAGGTTTTGTTTTTGCCGGCGTTTATCTGTCTGTCTGTGTACAAGATAACTCAAAAAGTTATGGATGGATTTTGATGAAATTTTCAGGAGTTGTCAGAAATGTTAAAAGAAAGAACTGATCTCTATTTGGGTGTGATTCAAAAGAAATCCTGGATTCTGGATCACTTTCAATTTAAGTGTTTGCTGCTATAGACTAACTTCTTGGAGCACAACACACAAAATCAGGTACCAGGCTTCCTTAGCTTCTGGCAGCAGCTCCCACCCGGCCCTCTGTCCCCGCCCCTTTCTTCTGTCCCCGCCCCTTTCCCCTATCCCCGCCCCTTTCCTCTGTCCCCGCCCAGAGACACTTGAATTTTGCCTCCGTTCTTCTGATTGTGGGAGAAAAAACCGCCGACTCGCCTCACCTGCGTTCAAGACCACTCAGAGATGACGTGTTTCTGTGTGTGGTGTTTTTTTTTTTTTTCCTAAATCATAGTCAAAAGCCGGAGATCCGGCACAGCGCCGGAATACTTAAAGCCCTGAGAGTATAAAAATTAAAATTTTTTTTATGAATTCATCTGATTTTCTTCTAATGAATTGAATGGGTATACGATAACGCTAAATGGTTATATGTTGATGTGATGTGATGTGTGGTAGGGATGCACCTGTCTCATAGAAGGATCAGGTATCAGCCCTGATAGGAATGAATAAAAAATATCCCATTAAGGGAAATTCAACACTGTAGCAAGGGCTCTCTCTTTTTTTTTTCAACAACAGAGAAACGACAGCAATAATAATAATATTACAGCAATAATAATAAATGTGTGGAACAGTTATAAAATTAAACTGATCCAGGTCAAGTTTGTCACTGACATATGACCTAAACATAAATCAGCATTTTGTTTCTACGCATCTTCAGTTTCAGCTGTTACATTCAATCTAAATAGGTTTCTTTTTATACCAAATAAATAACCACTCATTGTTTAGCTTGGAAAAAAATGTTGATGCCTTTACTCTCTTCCACATGGTCAGGTATACAGCTTGTTAATTCAATTCTGTAATGTTACTGGATCAGTATCAGGTATCAACCAATAAGCAAACCCCAGGCAGTAGAGCTGGGCGATACTGGGAACTTTGGTATCGATCCAATACCAAGTAAATACAAGGCCAATATCGCCAATATCGATACCAATACTGAAACTTTTTCATATTAAGCTTAATCTATCATGAACTTTTGTGATTTTTGTCTTTGGATTATTTTGTTAAAGCGAAGAATAGAATTTTTTCAAACTTTATGTCTTCAACATGTGTAAATATTCATTGGAGCTGAATTTCTGTTCATAATGTTTTTTTCTAGTCCACCTTTTATATTATATCTTTCAATACTTGTGTATATATATATTTTTTTTTTTTTTTGCACTGTGTGCACTGTCCTGTAGCTTTAACTCCTTTAAATTCCCCTTTTGTATGATAAATAAAGGATTATCTAATGTTATTTTATCTTAAATAACACCTTTCTACTGGGTTATTTCAAGGTCTTAATTATGTTTTTTTGAGTTAAGTGTTCCAGTAACGTATGACTTAAGTAACATGTACTTTGAAAGTTGATAGAAACTAATGCTGAAGATGAAAACTCTTATCTACCTGGATGCTCCCTGTTGGAAATTAAAAAGAAAAAAGAAAAAAAAAAAAGCTTGAGCATCGATCTTTTTACATGAGTATTGTTCGATATCAATGCCGGCGTTGGTATCGATATTATCGATATTTGGATCGATACGCCCACCTCTACCAGGCATCGGGATCAAGTCTGAAAAAAGTTGGATCAGTGCATCCCTAAATTTAAAATGTAGATAACAGCATCTTACCATGAGCTTGTTGAAGAACTCCATCCGTGCCGTGGACTGTCTTCTGTTCAAGTCAAAGCAGCTGACTTTCAGAGGGCTCTTCCTCACTAGAAGAACAAAGCTTCCAGCCAAGAAACACAATAAGGCGAATGACACATAAATGAAGAGCTTCAGCAGGAAGGAGGTGAGAGTCAGGCCCCCCCAGGCCAGCTGAAAGACAACCGCTGCCACCACGCCCAGGCAGAAGGCAGGGACAAACCGGAAAGGGGAGCTGGGGGGGGCAGACATGGGTCCTTGTTGTCTCTCAGGGCTGCTGGTCTCTTCAGCCAGTGGTGTAGCGGTGGTTGAGCTGACGGGCATCCTGTGACCCCACCATCTATAAACGCATCAGTACCAGATAAACTGCAACTTTGCTCCGTGAGTCTATGTCCCAACCTTCGTAAAGTATGTGAACACTCGCCCTCGACTACAAATCCATCTCCAGGAAGAGGCATCCCCGCTCTGGCATCTCCTGACAGACCCAAGCCTCTTATGTTTTCCACGCTACATCCGGAAAACGGAAACACACCTGGAGCGATGACTTAGATGGAGC